>CAMXCT020000417.1:115000-219390 GCA_947184155.2 Cladocopium goreaui
AACGTAATTGTACAGAACAAAAAACGATATTTTATGTATACTTAGTAGAAATCACAAGGTCAACAACTAACCAAAAACATTAGTTTCTGTGGACCCGGTTGGACTTTAAAATATGTAAACTTGCTAGAAATCACAAAGTCAACAACTAACCAAAAACAATAGTTTCTGTGGACCCGGTGGGAGAGCCTCCACAGAGTCAACCCCTCACTTGGTTGACCCTTTGGAGGCCCCTCCACCGGGTCCACGTATTCGGAGTTCGGAACGTCATTGTACAGAACAAAAAACGATACTTTTATGTAGACGTGGCGGAAGCGCCTCCACAGCGTCAACAACTAGCTCAGTCGACTCCCTGGAGGCCCGTCCAACGAGTCCGCATGCTGACAACACGGTATACCTACAAGAATAACGATTCACCAACAACAAGCACACAAACATTCCAGCTGCTTGGGTGAGCTTTTCAAACTCCAAAAGTTTCTTTCCAACCGATTCTTGTCCAAAATGCCTACCTTATACATCTAACGTTAGAAATCGGCAAACTCTTCAACGCAATTTCCACGAAGTCATGAATCCGCTTGTTGATCTTCGCAATTGAATGTAAAGTTTAACCGGGGTGGGAGTTTAATATTCCCTAATACCCTTGTTGATCTTCCCAATTCAATGTAAAGTTTAACGGGGGTGGGAGTTTAATATTCCCTAATACCCTTGTTGATCTTCCCAATTGAATGTAAAGTGTCACGGGCCTGGGCGTAGTAGTAGTAGTAGTAGTAGTAGTAGTAGTGGTAGTGGTAGTAGTAGTAGTAGTAGTAGTAGTAGTAGTGGTAGTGGTAGTGGTAGTGGTAGTGGTAGTGGTAGTGGTAGTGGTAGTGGTAGTGGTAGTGTTAGTGGTAGTGGTAGTGTTAGTGGTAGTGGTAGTGGTAGTGGTAGTGGTAGTGGTAGTGGTAGTGGTAGTGGTAGTGGTAGTGGTAGTGGTAGTGGTAGTAGTAGTAGTAGTAGTACTAGCAGTCGTAGTAGTAGAAGTAATAGTAATAGTAATAGTAATAGTAGTAGCAGTAGTACTAGTAGTAGTAGTAGTAGCAGTAGTAGCAGTAGTAGCAGTAGTAGTAGTAGTCGTCGTCGTAGTAGTAGTAGCCGTAGTAGTAGTAGTAGTAGTAGTAGTCGTCGTCGTCGTCGTCGTCGTCGTTGTCATAGTAGTAGTAGTCGTAGTAGTAGAAGTAGTCGTCGTCGTAGTAGTAGTAGTCGTCGTCGTCGTAGTAGTAGTAATAGTCCTCATAGTAGTAGTAGTAGTAGTAGTAGTAGTGGTAGTGGTAGTGGTAGTGGTAGTGGTAGTGGTAGTGGTAGTGGTAGTGGTAGTAGTAGTAGTAGTAGTCGTAGTAGTAGTCGTAGTCGTAGTGGTAGTGGTAGTGGTAGTGGTAGTGGTAGTGGTAGTGGTAGTGGTAGTGGTAGTGGTAGTAGTAGTAGTAGTGTAGTAGTAGTAGTAGTACTAGTAGTAGTGGTAGTAGTAGTAGTAGTAGTAGTCGTCATAGTAGTAGTAGTAGTCGTCATAGTAGTAGTAGTCGTAGTAGTAGTCGTCGTCGTCGTCGTCGTCGGCGTGCTTGCGTTACAAACAGTCGCACCTTCTCTTGCCTCTCCCTCCTGTCTTTTCCCCCCTACCTTTCGTCCCCCCCTCTCAAGTTATAGTTGTTACACCTACTGCTTCACCTTTGTTGAGATCTCCTGATGAGAAGCTACGCTGAGTCATTTGGCCTCAGTCAAATAGAAATCACCAAGAAAGATAGGTGAATCTACAGTCCATGTTCTACGGAAATTCCAGCATGTTTGTTGACCAGGGGGTGCTACTCTTCTGTCCCCAGTTCATACACCACTGGCCCACATGAGTTCATATATTTGTTTGTTTTAAACCACTAGTCACTAATAGCAGGCATGAAAAGGTATCAAATAAAAGCTGGCATGTCTCCGAGCAAATACAGGAAGTCTTCCATCTTTGGCCGCGGTGTCATTGAGTGTCCATTGTCTATGTTCAATCCCCCTTTCAGCGCAGATCCTATCGCAGATCCCGACGCTTCAGCAGATTAACGGTCTCTTGCTGTAAAGGGCAATGGTGTGGTTGCCTCACATGTTTCCGTTTGGTGGGAACCTCGGTTAATAATGGTTAGTAGCACTAATAAGATCCGATAGGACAAGACGATATTCGGAAAGGTACAGCTTCAATGCATCGGATTTGGATGTGGATCTCAGTTAAAATATTCCTGGCGGGAAGCCAGGAAGCCACTTAAAATCAGCCAGGAAGCCAGTGGTATCGAATTGACCTTCAGTGCAGTCAGCAGGATCCGTAGCCAATCCATAGCCCTGCTTTTTGTTCCAAGGAGTTGACATGAGTGCCTTCAAGGTGCATCTGACGGGTTGAGTGGATGTTTTGTGCAGAAAGACATCGCGTTCCGGGGTTTCTAAGTTTCCCATCAATCATAGTTGCTGGTTTGCGCAGTGATTTCAAGTATTTTGGATTTTCAACCCTGCCAATCGGACGATGATCCCAATTGACTATAACTCATAGATATGTTTCTTCATGATAGATGATAAGGGATGAACATGGCGAGGAGACATCGATGTTTCTATATGGAACCATCTATAATCACCATTCCCCTTGAACATTGACACCATTTGTCCCATGTGTTTTTCCCCATATGTTTCCCATACCTCGTAGATCCTCGTAGGCCACATCTCGATGGCTGATCCGAAAGGCTCCGCCTCCAGGCCACCACCGAAGAGCTGGACTTCTCGGAGACACCAGTGGTACCCTCCGGCTCGGTGGCCGCCATCATCGCGCGCACGGTGCCGGGGGAAGATTGGATTGAGGTGATTGATGATATATACTGTTTATTTATATATATTTCTATATTAAATGAATATATATATATATATTTATGTGATCTTGGCTTATTGTTTTTTTTTATGGGAATTATTTGAGTTTCATTGGACTAGATTGCTGTAAATGTAGCCTATTTATGTGTATATATATATATATTGCATGTATATTTGTATACTTTTCTGTATTTGGTAACCCCCCCATCATACCTAAGCCTCAATTTGGGGGGGAGTACCATATATATATATATTTGGTGCTATTATTGTTTTCCCACGATGAGATAAATGCATACTTGCAATACATCACATAATCTACATATATGTGTATGTATATATATATATACGTGGTTTCAATGAGGAGAACCATTCGGGTTTTGTGTAACTACACTATGTTCAGGCCCATGTGGATTAAGGTGGGTATGTGAGCTAAGTATAAAGTTTGGCTCCTTTTGATTGGTCACATGTGTGTTTTTCTTCCTCGCCTATACTGGATGATGAGCTCAACAACCAAGTGATACAGTATGTCTTTGATTTGGGCATGGAAATTCCTCGTAGATGGTGGGGTTTTGATCTAGATTACCAGAGGGTGGACCACCATTGGATATATAATGATATATATATATATATATATGACGAACATTTGACAAGACTTGGGTAGTTTGATTTACCTCTCAAACGGAAACTTTGCGAACCACGCACACCAAAAAAGGATATTAAAACATCTAAAAACAACAATCAACAAACAAACGTCCCAGATGTTGATAGTTTAATCCCAAGTTTTTGGGACGCACACGCTTCTTCATGTTGAGCCAACACAGCACAGGTGCTGACGCCCAAGTTGCAACGGCTGAACCTATCCAAATGCACTTTGGCAGCACCGAAAACCTCTTTGGGAGGTCCTTAATCGCGAGTGAAAATAGGCTTAGGTTCACCTTGAGCCTTAGATAAAGATGTTTAAACTGTTCTTATTTGTTTTTCAATGAGGCAAAGTTGCCAGCTACAATGCAGTTGTTTGGTAGGGTAACTAAGAGCCATGGGCCAGGATGGCATTGGCTCTTCTATCATGGTAGCCCTGGTCGCCCAACGGACGCCGCAAGGCAACCTGACGAGCAAGTCCCACGTGCATCCCTTGACCCCCGTGGTGGGGGGTTCCAGTGGCATCGGTTGCAACGGTGGCTGCGACTGCCGGACCTTTGAGGCGACGTAGCGACGTAGCCGGGTAATTTATGACTGGGCCTGGGCTGCCAGGGTTTACCACATTTGGCAAATCAGGTGGTAGAAGATAGGCAGAAGATGGTGAAATAGTATAGGAGATCCTAGACATGGTAGGGGCAGTAGGATCCAACTGTTTCCAGAATGTTGATGGCTGACCTCAAATCTGGCCATGGCCGCGTCACTGGTGCTTTGTTTCAGTCCTGGTTTGAGTGTCGGCTCGGTTGCAGGGGACCAATGCCTACAAACACTGCGCAGATTGCGATCTGGACTTCTGTTCCACCTGTTGCATGTCCCAATGTCCCATGCAGCTTGGCATAGCTTCTCCAAGTTGGGCAGTGGCGAATGGAGAGATGATGAGAGATGTTTTTTCCAACGTTTCAAGCCCGATTTCAAAACTTTAAAGCCCACAAGGCCCACAAGTGATGGATCTACATGCACTTATTTATCAAGTTTTCCCACCATTTTCAGGCCCTGTATGTAGTGACTCTTAAAACCGCAAACATCCCAATCCCAAGGGGTGAAAGTCAAAATGGACACGGCAGTGCATGGTTCATTTGCTATAATTATTCTGAAGGTCTGATTGTGGACATTGATTCTTCCAATGTCTTTTTTGCATGTTCAATTTCTCACGAATTGCCATTCATAGAATCATAGACCGGTTAGTAGCCTTACTTTGGTTTTAAACAGTTTTGGTGGTGCCACCAACTTCACAGACTGGCTTTGATCGTGATTCGCCATGTCCAACAGATTTCATGTGGCAAATGTTCGCATTCTGTTTGGCGGAGGGGAGTTTTGGAAACTAAACTAATACCAACTAATTACCAAATATTACATGCATGGGAATATAAGTAAACATCTAACTAAGATTGACATACAGCAAAACATTATATATATATACACATGTATGTATCAAAAGTTCCCCCTTCCATCCCATTCCCATTTCTAACTAAGATTTAATATAGCAACTTCTTGCAATTCAGGATTGACTTGGCCGAGTCCTTGGAGAGGCTGCCGCATTTGGTATCTTTGAAGCTCTCAGAGTGCTCCTTCCAAGGCTGGGCTTCGGGGGTCATATGTGGTCGGTGAGGCTTTGGATGGAGATCCGGGGGACCCAGGGCACCCTGAGGGAACTGATTGAGATAAGTACAGTACGCATCAGTACGCCAATGATCCATGATATTCCATGATATTCCCATGATGATTTGAGACATTTTAGACGATAGGCATAGAATGTCGGACTTTGGATTTTGAGGGGTGCACACTTTGATCCCGAAATCATGGCGGTTCCAAGCACTTGGATTGGCCCATGGCCAGACACTAAGGTGGCAGAATGGGCCCCGTCCGTTCGCACTTGGATATTGAGCCTCGCTTTTGTCCGAATGGTGCGATTTCGGACAGGGACAATGCAAGATGCAGTGACGTCCAGTTTGTTTTTCTCGGACATATTGTTTGGTTCCTTGTTATTGTTGTTGTTCTTGTTGTTGTTCTTGTTGTTGTTGTTGCTGATTGTTATGTTGTTTATTAGTTGTTGTTCTTGTTCTCTTTTTGATGCTGCTGTTGTTGCTGGTGGAATCGTTTCGATCCTCTCCACCGTCTTATACTGTTGGCTTTCCATTCAAGCAGGACATTATCAGATTTAGCGGGCCTCTCCCTGGCATGGCTCTAAGAAGCCTCCACGCTTCTGTGCTTTATATTGCTTTATGTTGTTTCACGGGTCTTCACAGATTGTTTTTTATGTTTTTTTTAAAACCTTGCGTGGAAGTAACAGTTTTGAGGTAAACCAGAAGGGTGCGTATTCGGGTCGCCAAGAAGGGTCAGGGCCACGTTGCCCAGCTCAGCGTCATCCGAGGATGGATATCAAGTGCTGGGTGAAGCCTTAGCTCGACATCCGAATATCACAGAGCTGGATCTCAGCAAGAACTTCTTCCAAGGTGGGGGGTATGCCCTGCGGCTGTCTCCATTTGAGGCATGTACAGTATATGTTTATATATGTATATACAAGCATACCTATAATTATGGCATATATAAATATATGTATAGGATATGATATGATATGATATTTCATGATATGATATGAATATAGAATAGTTATCTTGTTTTACAGTATATACATGTATATACAATTTTTCTAGGTATCAACTATCAACATAAATAAGTGGCTGCATAGACATAGATAGACACATAGATATAGAATGATATACACATAGATAGACACATAGATAGACACATAGATAGACATTATATAGTCCTCCACCCTTGGCATGATGCCAATAGCAATTGCCGGGCGTATTTCAGGTCAGGGATTTGCGTATTTGCTACGTGGGGTCGTAGAGATGCAGGTGGCATGGGTGGGTTTCAGGGCGTTGAGTTCAAGAACCGGGGATGGTAAACATACAAAAAGTTATTGAAAATGGCCATTTATAGTGGATTTACCCATTGAAAATGGTGATTTTCCATAGTTATGTTAGTTTACCAGAGGGTAGTTGCAGAACTTGATTTAGTTTCAATTTGGCGGTAATAAAATTCCCTAGATTTGGGATGAAAGAACTTTCGATGGATGTCAGCAGGGGACCATTTTCATACTTTTCATGAGGGGAGTGAACGCCAAAGCTGCAAAAGGCTTCTTCGGTCTCATATATCATTTTCAAGCACTTGGAGTTATGGGGCGAAAGGAGTTTGACGAAGAACTGGAGAAGTCGAGAAGTCCAACTTGTGGAAGTGAAGCAGTTGAGAGTTCACCCTGTCTTATTCTTTAAGACAGGGTTAGATTATGATAGATTAAGAATATATAGACATATATTCAAGATTGTTATATAGTATATTATATGGGCATATTTTGTATAAATGGGTATAAATGATGATGGCCGCATATGGTCACAATTTGACCATTCAATTTCGTGGCCATGGCTTGGTAGCAATCCATTGAGCCCGAGGTCTTGCACAGCATCACTTTGGGAGCTGAGGCCTTGCGCCTCCTGGCTGGAAATGGTATAATCGATGATACCCTCTGGTAATTTAACGTAGCTATTGAACATGACAATTTATAGTTGATTTACCCATTAAACATGGTGGTTTTCCATAGCTATGTTAAATTGCCAGAGGGTATAATACATGATTATACTTTTAGAAACTACTCAATCCAAAACTGTAGATTTAAACTGATTTAAGTGATGATCTCTATTGATTGTCGCAGTTTCAGCACATGTGGCAACATCGTTCTATTAAATTGATGCATGAAGAATTGATATGTGTTTCGTTGGGTACTGAGGTTTTCAGGATTTCCTGACTCTGGAGACTTTGGAGGCGCGGAAAAAACGGTGATTTCGTGGACATCGGATTGGGGATTGCTGGTGAAGATGTGACTGCAGTGCTTGGTGTTTTGTGTGAAAAGATGTTGATGTCATTGGGTTTGAAACATACAGTGCTTCTGTAGCTGCGGTTGTTTTCAGCGGTATAGCAATATGATGTCCATCACATGTTCCTGGTTCCAATCGCCATGCAAGTCCTACATCCTGCATTTTCTTGGGCACCAAGATCAGAAAATTAGAATCAATCGAACTAGTTTAAAAAAAGCTAGATCAACAATAAACCTGCATTATTTCATATATATATATATACATAATATTGATATATTTTGACATATTAACATCAACATCAACCTTGGAATGACTGGGACCAGTTTCAGAATGCTCAAAACGGCCCACCCACGATGGATGGATTTCCATCCCAGGTGGGGGAGGAGTGGCTCCCTGTGGAGAGTCAGTTGCTGTGCATGGCCATTCGCACCTCTTCCTGGATGTGAGAGAAAGAAACCATGCGGTTTTACCGGGAAAACTGGGACTGGATAACTTCAAAACCATTCAAAGCCATTCAAAACCAGTAAACATCAGGGTTTCACCAGCAAACGTGGCATTGGGAGTCTTTTTTCCGCCCAAGGCTTCAATAGAGGTTTAACAGTGTTTAGCAGCTTAGCATAAGTATATCGGCACTACCTGGTTGGATTGGCAATGGCCATGGGTGCGGAAAAGAATGCAAAGAGCTCCAAAGCATGGCATTGAAGGGCTGCCAGAGGTCCACCTTGAGACTCTCCGTCATAAAACAATTCTATAAGTGCATGTATGCCTATATGTAATTATATATTTGATATATGTATATTATATAGTATATATGTATTTCATATTTTCACACACACATAGATATATTTATATATACGACATGTATATGTATATTTGTATGTATGATGTATGTATTCAAATGTGTATTGCGTCGATTTGCAGATCACTAGCGCTGCATTCTTCATCGGATCACCAAGCGTGAAGCCTTCCTGATCCCATTTCTGGCTAGAGGAAAGCACCATGAAAATCAGCAGTGGTCGAATGCGAAGAAGCCATGGGAACCCCAGCAAAAATGTGAATCCACAGGAATCCACCGGAATTTTCCGAGCGAACATTTCCATTTTTGCTACTGATGCTACTGGGAAATCAGGTCGAAATTCTCGACTTCGTCAGCTCCATTTGTCCAAGGAGACGGGGTGGCAGATCTGGGGCGATCCTATGTCGCTAAAGACCGAAGGAGCCTTACCCCCAAAATTAACGTTTCGTGCATCTAGTATGACTCATACATTCTCTATAATCAATTTCTGCGAGAAAGGTTTGAGACTTTGAGAGATGGTTTCCAAGAAGGTAGGCGGTGTGTATTGAAAATCATCTTGATCTCTTTGTCAAATCATGTTGAAACAGATCAAGATGATGTCCCATCTTCTCAGGAACTTCACTCTGGATCTGGAAGTTCATGTTCAAAAATTGAAGTATTCCTGGGTCCATATTCCTTTCTTGGGACCATGTTTTTCTCCTGAAAATAGCTCAAACCCAAATCCAAGGTTTATGATTTATCATCATGTTCCCAAAATCAAATGGGTCAATTTTGGAGTATATAAGTATATTCCAAATTATAGGCCATTTATAGACAAACCTATATTGCTAGTCCCAACTGTCTCAACATTAAAAGCCTCGATCCCTAAACCGGTCGTAGGCGCAGGCGGACTTGCGCATTGACAGCGTCAAAGCCTTGGTGGAGAGCGGCTTGGTCGATTGGGGAATGATGGGGAATGGGTCATCCGTTCATTATATATATATACATACATTCCCAATGTGATAAGATGTGATAAGGGTCTAGAATCTAGAATCTAGAACATATTAGAACGTATATCCAGTATAAGGATTGTATACCCATGATGGTCATCAATCCAATCACTGACTCATTAATAAGTTATAAGGATTTCCCTTGTGATGGATGATCCGAAAACGTACAACATGTTTTGACCATGGGCCATGTTTTGACCGACCCACATCAATGACATATAATGCCCGTCCCAAAAAAGATAGCAACATCATGCAATTTGCCACTAAACTAATAGTCTAGTAAAGTTTACTTGTTCCATTCATTTTTCTGGGGGCCGCCGTAATCGTTTTTCCTGTATGGGAAAATATCGTGCCCGGTCAACACTTCTATCTACAGCAGGATGCACACGTGCCCTGAAATCAATCCGTTGACATTGAGTACCATCCGTTTGTTGGGGTGGACCTTTTGCAGTTTTGAGCCGACTTGAATGGTTGATATATATATATATATATTATATATATATTTATGCATATATGCATACTATGTTATTGGGAAGTAGCTTAATTTCTGATCCGCATGCTGGTGGCAAGCCCGGATGATTTATAATATATATATATACACACACAGTTTTTCCTATTGTCATTCCAAACCACTCTGATTGATGCAACCGCAACATTCACCCCATTCCAAACTGGCCAGACATATGGTGATGCATACAATTTTCCGTTGCTCCTTAGCTCCAATATATATATATACGTAATATGTACATATATATATATATTTTTATGCATATATATATATATATATATTTTTATGCATATATATATATATATATATATCGAGCTCCGGCAATTTGGTTGTTTGAAGTTCCATCGTTTTGGAAGCAAGCTCGTCCCTCTCCAACATATGTATGATCCGCGATCCCAGTTGCATGCTTCTTTTGGAAGGGTGTTTTACTTCAACTACCACTGCTGGCAAGCAAACATCTATCTCTTGACTAAAAAATCAGCATCCCAACTTTTGTAGTTCTTCACATCCTTCCCTAACATGCAAAAAAGTCACGTTTTTTTTGGTTCTCCTCAATCCCGTTAACTACTGAGTTGGTGCACGGTGGTTGGCAATTGTGAGAATCTCCCAGGTTGCGATAACGGTGATAAACGTGCAGTCTCGAAAGGATGATGTTCCCAAATGTTTCCCATATATCCCAACTATAAATAAATAAATATATATATATAACTATATACACACGTATATATATATATATATACACATACGCGTGCGTCTGTGTGTGTTCTCTATATTAATAATCGGTATAGGTATGCTTTACAATTTGTTCAGGGGGGCAGCTCAAGCCCTTCCGTTGACTCCTGATCGAGGTTTGGAGGCCCTGCATGTTCAAGGAACCATGCTGGAGCCTGGGATCAGGTGGAAAAAAATAGTCATGGGCTGGGACGACATTTTTTTGTATGAGAGCAACTCCCCCATTTCAACAGCAGAGTTTATGATATAAGATAAGGGATTGACACTAATATAAATGACTAGATGGATTGAGATTGTTAGCCTTTGTGGTTAGATGGGTATACCATTTATCACCCGAAAAGTTCAACTTTCTTGCGGATGGGAGGAGTTAAACGCACCGGGGTTCCAGATTGAGCTGTTAGCCACATCCCACAAGGAGAATACGATATTTCACCACCAAAATAATGGGATGTAATATGATGTAATTTTGTAACCCCAATGCCGTAAAAGCTACATGTTGGGGGATGATTTTTGCCACACATTTTAGGACATATTGGGGATTGTCAGTGGAATTGTTTATGACTTGGGGTTTGCCACTTCACAGCAATTGTTTCTGACCTTTCGTCCGAGCAATCAGAAAAAACATCGGGTTTACCACATGAGGTTCCTCAATATTATACCATGGTCAAATTAAACGTTGTGTTTTTTTGTTGGTTTTGGTAAATCCCATCATCCCATCCCTCTAATACCACCCGAAATGCTCGACCCTGGGCCAGAGTCCTGGATCTTATTTTGGGTCGCCATGGCCATGGTGGCCGAGGATGTCGTAACCATTGGGGGCCTGACTTTCCCTTTGCGCCAGATGGCTGCACCTTGGCGATGGGAGTTCCAGTGGGGTGTGGTTAAAACAATAATAATTACCCTCTGGTTATTTAACATAGCCATGGAAAATCGCCCATTTATAGATAGTTTACCTGGGTTTACCTATTTAAAATTGTGATTTTCCATGGCTATGTTAAATAACCAGATGGTATATATTGTTATATACCCATGTGGGAATGGTTCATACCACCTATCTGATAGACTTATCTATGGTGATTTGGGGGATGGTTTATTATTGTTTTAACCACATGAGTACCAGCATGTACCAGCATTTCGTTGATTTCAAGAGACACTTTCGTAGATATACAGATTTTCCGTGGCCATTGTGGGGACACTGTAGGGTACTTGTCCTAGGTGTACAGGCGTAGTGTTGCTTGGATCATCCGCACCTGTCACCCGGCGAGCCAATGCGCTTCAAAAACGTGTGTCCAGGATGGTAAAGATGATATTTCGCTCACACGCTCACATTTCCAGGTTCACAAACGTTCCATAATTATATCTATTATGATCTATTCTGTTTGCTACATATGGTATGCACGAAGAGAGAGAGAGAGAGAGAGAGAGAGAAGATAGGAGGAGTTAAAGTAGCTCACCCTAAGCATTTGGATGGTCAATACTAAATGACCAGTCCATGTATGGTTCAAACATGTTCAAGCCAAGCCAGGAAAATGATCCCAACACTCTCACATGAAGAAACTATGCCTAGTGGCCTAGTGATATTCCGATATGCGTTGGTAAAATCTCTGTATTTGTAGGTGACTCATGTGAGATCCCCATGCTGTTCTTGCAAATTTCTGCATGCTTCTGTTGGAATCCAAGTGTTGTTGGTTAAATGAACCATTACTTACTTCTTGATTCTTTAGTTTCCTTGATAAAATCCATAGGTTTGTTGATGAACTCCACAATTTTGATCAATTTTGTGGGTTACTGTAATGACCAGGTTTTGGCACATGTAAAAACAAGTTTGGCAGGCCGGTCTCATGGACTCCTTAGACTTCGCTTCTTCGACACGCCACAACAGATGTGCACTGGCGCCTTTGCCCCTTGGCAGAGTGATTTGTGGCAGCATCAATGGAGCTACACTCTGCTAATCAACATAACTAAAAGTTCATCTATGTTCAACTGATAATTGACCATAGTGCAGATTAATCAACATCAATGGATTTAACTATGGACACTCACAATTTTGAAGCGAAAATCATCTATTTTGGCGGTTCATTTTCCACAGCAAACCAAAGGGTAAGGGAAATTCTGAAAGAAAACCGGGCAAGCTCCTGGACTTCAGTGGCAAATTGCAGGAACACTTTGGCAAAAACTAACAGTTGATTATCAAAAGTAGTGTTGTTTTTCAAACAAAATATCAGTATCTTGGCAATTCACTGAGCCTGAGGGGGATTGCAGGGATTGCTATGCCGTTTTTTTTTGGGAGTCGCCAGCAGCTCCAGAGCTAAGACTGGTCTTCGCGCTGGATCATAGCAGCACTTTAGCTGCGTTCAGCCGAAAAAGCGATGAAGGATTAGATGTTTGGTTTGGCTTTACATGGGGAATCAAAGGGATATCTATTTTTATATTATTTATTTTTTTATATCACATATATATATATATAACGTGTTTTTTCTAAATATATATATATATATGTATATGTGTGTGTGACCACATATTTCTATACATATATACATTTGTATTATATACACATATGTTGACTTCCTATATACAGTATGTACATATTCATCCAAGCTTAGCCGTGGATTCGCTGTGAATGTGGAGCAGGATGGGCTTGGGAACGTTGGCTCTGAGCCAAGCGGCTGGCAGAAACTCACCAAAGAGATGGTGTTTGTCGACCATATCCAAATCAGCATTTTTATAGGTGTATGAACAATTCCCAAATGGTTGGTTTATGGCATTGTTTTACCCACATCACAGAAAAATGTCCTGCTGATGTCTGTGAAGCCCAGGCGGTTTGCGCAACCTGAACTTCATCAACAACGACTTTGGCGCGGAGAACGAACATGTGGTGGACTCCGTACTACGGCTCGCGCAGAGAGGTGTGCCTTTATGGTAGGTCCAGGGATTAAACCACCACAAAGCATTGACTAACACACAAATTGGATAGAACAAACAACAATATCACTGTTTTTTTGCCAACAATACTGGGATTTGGCCAGCATCCGGTGAATCCGCAATATTATCAGCTATAGAGTTTAAACAGTACAGTATATATATATATATATGTAATATTATATTTATATATGTATGAGTCTATGCATGGCGCCATTTATTATTTCAGGGGCATGTTCACGACCAGCACGATGAGTCCCTGTGGCATGTCCATATGCTTCTCTAGACTCACTGGATGAATTAAAACAGGCCTCACTGCGACGTCACTGGAATCATGATGCTTCGTAAAGGCAGCTATGTTTAGATGGTTGTATTTCAGGTTAGTGAATTAGACATTTGTAATTGGCTCACATGTCACCTTCTTTTGGGTTACGTCCAGAAATGTTGCTATTTCTTTGAAGAACACATCTTTTCGCTGCTGCAGGGGCAGGCAATGATTATGCCACAATAGCCCATGTTCGGGCAATCATGTTGTTTCCGACAACTTACACGTTTTGGGCTTGCGCAGGTGGCATGACCCAGACAGGCCCACAAAGTAGAAGTCTCAGGTTGTTTCATGTGTTTTATGCAGTAGTGGATCGCTTTGCTATATGCATAGTTGTTTATGCTTGTCTATGGTGCCTTGTCTGGCTAGCTTTCGTATTGGCATCTCATAAACATGCAGACATCCGCTCAGATTCACATGGAACGGAGGTTCAGTACCGTTTGAGCAAGTACAAAGCATACTGCGCACACGCGCCCCCACGCACTTCATATATGACTTAATATTCTTTTATGTGCAATTCATTGGAATTCTATTTGTGCACTGGATGCAGATGGAGCAAACCCAATAGTAAACGACGCTTTGACCGATCAGTTTTGCTTTAAACACATGCCAGGTTTGGAGGTTTACAACGACCTTCCTCTACACGGTGCAGCAGAAGGGCTTCTCGATTACATTTCTTTGGTTTCTGAGGGGCGGAAGTGCTGGGGTTCAATTGATTTCAAATTGATTCCATCAGTTGGAAATCAAATGCAAGTATATTACACCGGTGAAATCTAACATAGCGTTTTTTAGCCCTGGCACCAACTCACAAACATAGCATCTGGCTACGCTGTCAACCCTGGGGATTTGGAGAAAGTGATCATTTGGGTGATTTCTGCCAACACCTGCTAACATAGCCTCTGTTTCCGTCCTCCCAATGTTTGGCATTCCCCAGGAAGTGGGTAAAAGAAATGTACCAGAATAAGCTAACATAGCTGTCTGGAGACTTGTCACAGCTTGGAACCACCAAATGGAAAGTGCTATGTTAGCATCAAACTCCACGGAAAACATGTTTTAGAAAATGGGAAACCGAACGCATCAATCAATCAATCCAGAATGAAAGTACCCCTGGTTGCTATGTTAGGTTGTCTCTTTTGAGTCTCCAGCCGACCAGATCAAACCAAAACTGTTTTTGGATGCCTTTCTGGGGCTCACCCTTACTGGACCCAAAAAAACTTCAAAACCAACAATTTTACATAATAGATTGAATAAGAAAAAAACTCCTGGTCAAAGTTGCCAATCTGGCTACTTGCTGCCATGATGATTATGATGTACTATTGCAGGTTTTGGGAACCATGGGCAAATGCTATGTTAGCAATCCTGTTGCCCAAACTTTGGTTTTGGATTGAAAATCATGACTGGCACAAGTGTTTTTGGATGTCTTCCTGGGGCTCACCCTTACTGGGCCCAAAAAAGCTTCAAAATCAACAATTTTATATAAGCGATTGAATCAGGAAAAAACTCCTGTTCCATGTTGCCAATCTGGCTACTTGCTGCCATGATGATTATGATGTACTATTGGAGGTTTTGGGAAGCCTGCGCGAATGCTATGTTAGCCCAGGATTGGCAACATCGACCAGGAGTTTTTTTCCTTGTTCAATCTATTATATAAAATTGTTGATTTTGAAGCTTTTTTGGGCCCAGTAAGAGTGAGCCCCAGGAAGACATCCAAGAACACTTGTGCCAGTCATGATTTTCAATCCAAAACCAAAGCTTTGGCAACAGGACTGCTAACATAGCATTTGCCCATGGTTCCCAAAACCTCCAATAGTACATCATAATCATCATGGCAGCAAGTAGCCAGATTGGCAACTTTAACCAGGAGTTTTTTTTCCTTATTCAATCGATTATATAAAATTGTTGATTTTGAAGCTTTTTTGGGCCCAGTAAGGGTGAGCCCCAGGAAGACATCCAAAAAAAAAAAAATTAAGACCAGGTGTTAGTTTTTGGGAGTCAGGTGTTCAAATTTTGCAAGTATCAGCCTTTTTTGGCAAATGTCAAATGTTTTTTGCCGCGGCCTTGTGTCAACTTATGGTTGTGTCAAGCTTTGCAGTTTACCGGCAAACCCAAAAGAATTTGGTCGTCATATGTTTCGTGACGATTCATGATTGTTCTTGGGGTCTGATCTGTTTTGGAGACAACTGTCACGACTCCCTGAGCACATAAACTGGGAAACTCATTGGGTTCATAAGGCTGCCAAGTCTTGGTTAGCAAGAAGGCTGGCTGAAAGAAAAGAAATTGGCTAACAGAATCACGTGGGCAGAGTGCTTTGTCTGGCAGTTTCCGTCTGCTAGCCCCCTCCGAAGTAGTAGGTATTTATCACAGCTTCTATGCTTGGCATTGTTTGGCAATGTCATGGGCCCAAAGTCTCCGGCGGCCAGGCTCTGGCAAGACAGGGCCCGGCTGCAAGACCTAGACAGGACTCGCAGCCAGGCGCTGGCTAGCGAGGGCTTGGCTGCCAAGAGGAAGAAAGGTCCATGGGTCCAAAGCCGCTCTAGCAGGGGCATGTGCTGGCGTGCAAACGGGTGAGGTGCGACGATCCACCTGGGCTCAAATTTATCCGCAAGGCTTTGTAGATATCCTATAGCTGTTACAGCCTTTGAGCACAATAGCGGCAGCACGGAGTGAAGCTGAAAAAGAAGTTGCTGCAGCATTCCAAGTACTTTCCGACCTGCCAGGTGAGGGTTCGACTTTTAGGAACTTGAACCCTGTGGCAAGCTGGACCCTCACGCACTTGACATTTGAGCCCCTACCCACCCGAACCCTTTGGCACGACTTCCTCCCTCCCTCCGCGCCCTCTGCCAACCTTGCCAGCTCTCCGGGCTGCCCGAAAAAATGTCGGATATATGTCAGATAGAATTGAGCATTCATGTCGAACTAGCCTTGGGCGACTAGTCATCAGCATGTCTGTTGGTAGGATGGTGGCTGGCGTACAGGACCCCGGGAGCTGCCTTGCAGTTACCAAAACCCCGGCGGCCGGCATGCTGGGAGCCGGAGAACTGGTCGCCAGCATTGCTGGCGACCGGTGACCTGGCACCCGGATTTGCTGGCTGCCAGGAACTTGGTGGCAGCAAGGTAGCTTCCAGGAGACTGGATGACAGCCTGTCCGACACTGACAGCCATGTCAGATAGACAGCAGAGAAAATCTCCAAGGAAATGAAGGATAAGATGTCGGATCGATTGCGAACATATCGGATGGTACATAAGATGTCAGATCGCATGAGTTGTTTTTTGTAAAAATCAAATGTCAGAATGCATCTCCAGGTGGGGATCACGACAATAAAAAAGTAGATTAAACTAGAACGATAATTTTGCCAGTTTAGCCCGAAACGTTAAAAAAATTAGAAGCGATGCGTCAAAAACGTGCATGTTGCACAATTAGGGTCCCCCTCTGGACCCCCCCCCACTGCGCAAATTTCATTTGAAATTCGCACATCATTGTATTGCATTTTGGTTCTTGCACAATGACCCCCCCCCCCCCCCGTTGTGCAACCCTGGTTGTACCCCCGCGTTGCGCAAATTTCATTTGAAATTTGCACAATGACCCCCCCTGGACCACCCCCCCCCACTGCGCAAGATCCATGTTCACCCATTTTGACAAGATCCTGCAGGATGCGCAAAATCCATGGTCACCCACTGCGCAAGATCCATGTTCCTCCCCACTGCGCAAGATCCATGTCCTCCCACTGCGCAATATCCATGTCCCCCAACTACGGAAGATCCATGTCCCCCCTTGAAACATGCCCAGTATATTTTAAAATCGATGGAAGCTGACCACTGCAGAGTGCTTCCAACTGGGAGGGGAAAAACACGGAACACAACTATCTACCATGGAACTAAATATGAAGACGCAAACCCATACTAGCTAGAACAGCTCTGCCCACCAAAAAACGATGTCAACCACAATACATCAAACATTGCAGGGTTCCACAGAAGTAGTTGCTAGTCTTTGTTTTTTGACAAAACTTTCTTGCCGCCAATCCGACATTAAAAAACATAATTTTCAGTAGATCTTCACAGCACGAGGGGCCAACTGTTTCAAAAGCAAGACTATATTAATTAATCATGTTTCTTTGTAGCACCCGATGCTTTCAACAAGAAGGTCTTGGAACACAAGTGCATGGCACCAGCCCTTCAAGAAACAAGATCTTCATAGCAGCACAACGTTTCGCAACCCCGTCGTTTAACGCCATTTCAAAGCAACTACTTCCAACTACTTCCCTCTCTTTTCACGGATAAGACTGCTGTAACTCGGAGAATGCGCGCGCGTCTACTGCATCAATTTGTGTCGTGTTTTTTCCTTCGTCTTAAATTTACATACGATGTGAATTCCTATAATCAAACCACAACCCTAGCCCCAATAACTGGAAGGGGCTTTCAAAAGTCATCATGATGTCAAAACCATATGTGACAAAGTCAAAATGAATCTTTGTTCAGGGATGCCGGGGCCTTATTCTATAGCGGTTTTGAACCCGTGGACCTTTCTGCCTCTTGGCAGCCAAGCCCTCGCTAGCCAGCGCCTGGCTGCGAGTCCTATCTAGGTCTTGCAGCCGGGCTCTGTCTTGCCAGAGCCTGGCCGCCGGAGACTTTGGGCCCATGACGTTGCCAAACAATGCCAAACATAGAAGCTGTGATAAATACCTACTACTTCGGAGGGGGCTAGCAGACGGAAACTGCCAGACAAAGCAATCTGCCCACGTGATTCTGTTAGCCAATTTCTTTTCTTTCCGCCAGCCTTCTTGCTAACCAAGACTTGGCAGCCTCATGAACCCAATGAGTTTCCCAGTTTATGTGCTCAGGGAGTCGTGACAGTTGTCTCCAAAACAGATCAGACCCCAAGAACAGAACAATCATGAATCGTCACGAAACATATGACGGCCAAATTCTTTTGGGTTTGCCGGTAAACTGCAAAGCTTGACACAACCATAAGTTGACAAGGTCGCGGCAAAAAAACATTTGACATTTGCCAAAAAAGGCTAATACGTGCAAAATTTGAACACCTGACTCCCAAAAACTAACACCTGGTCTTAAAAAATCTTCCTTAAAAACAGTTGTGTGCCAGTCATGGTTTTCAATCCAAAACCAAAGCTTTGGCAACAGGACTACTAACATAGCATTTGCGCAGGGTTCCCAAACCTCCAATAGTACATCACAATCATCATAGCAGCAAGTAGCCAGATTGGCAACATCGACCAGGAGTTTTTTCCCTTATTCAATCTATTATATAAAATTGTTGATTTTGAAGCTTTTTTGGGCCCAGTTGAGCCCCAGGAAGACATCCAAGAACACTTGTGCCAGTCATGATTTTCAATCCAAAACCAAATTTTTGGTTTTGGGAACCCTGCGCGAATGCTATGTTAGTAGTCTCCTTGGTCTCACAATTTATTTAATCGATTGAATAAGGAAATCAACTCCTGGTCAAAGTTGCCAATCTGGCTACTTGCTGCCATGATGATTATGATGTACTATTGGAGGTTTTGGGAACCCTGCGCAAATGCTATGTTAGTAATCCTGTTGCCAAAACTTTGGTTTGGATTGAAAATCATGACTGGCACAACTGTTTTTGGATGTCTTCCTGGGGCTTACCCTTACTGGACCCAAAAAAGCTTCAAAATCAACAATTTTAAGGAAAAAACTGCCCTGCGCACACAGACGAACGCTAACACAGCATTTCCCGCTTGAGCTTACTTGATGCTTCACACGCGCCAAGTTAGCACCAAAATGTCCATGTCACACCATGTGTTCCCAACGCCAAGTTAGTTGAATCTCAGCCCCAAAACCCAAACACTAACATAGCAAAAAAAAAACTTTCAACAGGTAAGATTTCACGAGAGTAAGTATTATTAAGTCATATTAAGTCTATGACATAATCCATTGAGCTTTAGTTCTGCTGACTTGTGGTTTCAGGGGCCTAATTTGAAAGCGTGAGGTGTTGAAGTCAGCACCTAAACCTTCAGTAGTGAGTGACTGAAAGCCTTCATGATTCGGCTGTGGAATAAGCAGGTAGTGGAGAGATGAGGCAACAAGATGTGGAGATGCAACCAGTCAAGATTGGATAAAGATGGAAAATGACCCTAACATGCATATATTATATATGCGTATGTGTGGGTGTTAATACGTGGACTGGACCTTTCTTTCTTATATACTTCAGTTAAGACTGATGCCTCCCGGCCTTTGTGCCTGAAAAACCATATCATTTGCATGGTTTTCATTTGCCGCGCAATTCAGAAACATTTGCTTGGAAGGCTTACCGGTAGGTGCCTGTTGTCTAAGGACAACATGTTGCACAATGTTGGGGACTGTGTTTTTTTGATTCAGCCCTTGGCACAGTTTGGAAGGTTGGAAGGTTTGCATGTTTTCTGTTTTTTGGCTTGGAACAAAAAACACTGTCGTGGTTCCCCAATTGATGGAGCAGAAGATTCGCCGGTGAGCATCCCACATCCCCCTGAATATGTGGATGCGCAGCATCCCATTTAGTATATTTAGTAATGGTTTATAATCCATCACATGTCCGTACATATGTGAAAATCCTACAGTAACCCATATATATATAACCCATATATATATATAATCCATATATATATATATATATTCCACACGTTATTCATCATGCAGAGTCTGACACATCGCGGTTGATGCACTTTTTTGTGCCAAGGTTTGATGTGCAATTGCGAGCGGTGATGCCGCACGGGCTCTGTGTACCTTGGCGGATCTGGGGACAAATTTCATGACAAAAGGTCGGCGACTTTGAACTAATTGATTATATATATATATAATGATTAAATATAATGATTAACTATATATATATGGTTTATATATATATATGGATTATATATGGATTATATATAACGTCAACCCCGGATTAATAAACCATAGATTATGAAAATTAGGGGAGTACTCCTCCAATAGTCATTTCATCTAGTACTGAAAAGTGGTAGCCTCCCAATTAAACAGCCGTTTGGGGGTTGTTAATCCAGGGTTGACATTAGTAATCTAGATCTGGGGTGTGATTGGAAATAATGATATGATGCGATATGATGTAATATAGTGCGTCATGATAGGATATTATGGGATATACTGATATAGTATGATATCGTCATTGTATTGTTTGTTATTTGATATTGTGATATAATGGGCTTTAATGTGAGATTATAAGATATAATGGGATATAATTCAATGCGATATGATGGGAGACTAGTGGGAGAATAAGGGTTTCATGTTTGATCAGAACGCCATGTTGAAATCACCGGATGCGTTGATCCAGTTGATCCTTGGCTTGTTTGTCTGGAGGGAAGTAGTGGACAAATCATGGGACGATGGACATGGGATGACATGGGCACATCATTTAACACATATCTAACAGATCAGCCCGGAATGATCCCCCGACGCAGCCCCATGGCGAATCCATGAAATTCGTTGCATGCGCCTTGCTTTGAGACGCATCATGTGCTCCTGTTGCTTGCAGACCATTCCCCCCCAAAAAAATTACTTTACTTCGTGTGATCCCCACCATGACAATCATGACATTTATACATGTTCTTACTGGCACATCTTCTGGCATTCTATCTGACATATCTTCTGACATTCTATTTGGCATTCTATCTGGCATATCTTCTGGCATTCTATCTGGCAAATCTTCTGGCATTCTATCTGGCATTCTATCTGGCATATCTTCTGGCATTCTATATGGCAGATCTTCTGGCATTATATCTGGCATATCTTCTGGCATTCTATCTGGCAAATCTTCCGGCATTCTATCTGGCATTCTATCTGGCATATCTTCTGGCATATATTCTGACATATCTTCTGGCATTCTATCTGGCATATCTTCTGGCATTCTATCTGACATATCTTATGGCATTCTATCTGGCATATCTTCTGGCATATATTCTGACATATCTTCTGGCATTCTATCTGGCATTCTATCTGGCATATCTTCTGGAATATCTTCTGGCATATCTATCTGGCATATCTTCTGGCATATTTTCTGGCATTCTATCTGGCAAATCTTCTGGCATTCTATCTGGCATATCTTCTGGCATTCTATCTGACATATCTTCTGACATTCTATTTGGCATTCTATCTGGCATATCTTCTGGCATATGATCTGGCATATCTTCTGGCATATCTTCTGGATTCTATCTGGCAAATCTTCTGGCATTCTATCTGGCATATCTTCTGGCACTCTATCTGACATATCTTCTGGCATTCAATCTGGCATTCTATCTCATATC
Source organism: Cladocopium goreaui (assembly GCA_947184155.2). Lineage (NCBI taxonomy): Eukaryota > Dinophyceae > Suessiales > Symbiodiniaceae > Cladocopium > Cladocopium goreaui. The sequence goes on from CAMXCT020000417.1 coordinate 136,976, forward strand.
TTCTGGCATTCTATCTGACATATCTTCTGGCATATATTCTGACATATCTTCTGGCATATCTTCTGGCATATTCTGATCTGGCATATCTTCTCTTCTGGCATTCTATCTATCTGGCATTCTATCTGGCATTCTATCTGGCATATCTTCTGGCATATTTCTGGCATTCTATCTGGCATATCTTCTGGCATTTTTCTGGCATTCTAACTCTTCTGACATTTTTATCTTCCTACATGAGGTCCGGCAGGGAACACTTGGCGGCGGTTGAGGGAACACTGGGCGTGGATGGTCGTGGTTGAGGTCCGGCAGGGAACACTGGGCGTGGATGGTCGTGGTTGAGGTCCGGCAGGGAACACTGGGCGTGGATGGTCGTGGTGGAGGTCCGGCAGGGAACACTGGGCGTGGATGGTCGTGGTTGAGGTCCGGCAGAGAACACTGTGGATCGCGGGTCGCAGTTGGACGAGGAGGACGATGAGGAGGACGACGAGGAGGACGAGGAGGAGGAGGAGAGAAGGACGAGGCAGGAGGAGGCGGAGGAGGAGGAGGAGCAGGAGGAGGAGGCAACTGACATAAAATCTAACAACCCTCACCTGGCAGGTGGGGAAAAAACATATTGATGGAGGTACCTGCTTATGCAAAACCAGCTCCCAAGTATCCCAAAGTTCTGGGAGGTCCGAAATACTGAAAATTAATTTCAGTAGATAAAAGCAGGCCAGGTGTACGATATTTGGGTATGGCTGGCCCTTTGGCAATCGACCCTCACACAAAGTTCACCGTTTGCGGATTAACCTGACCCTACGTTCCCTTTAAACATCACGAATGTCAATGTTTTGATTGCTGGAGAATTTATATATATATATAATTATAATACATAATATATGTATATATATATATACGTATATATGAAAAACGATCACCCTTCCCGGCCTTCTCCAAAAAAAAAGGCTTTGACGTTTTTCACACTTTTCCGGTTGGCGGAAAACGCCGAGGTCTTCGCCAGCACTTTCTTGCCGCGGCAAAGGTATTTGAAACACCTCAATTTGCAGAGCTGCGGCTTGGAAACCGGGCTGAAACCGGCTGGTTTTGTGGCACAGTGCTGACAGATCCATAAAGATAATGTGATTGAAATGGGTCCCCCAAGATATCTCAAGATTGTGTGTGTGTGTTTATGGGAAACATAATGATGAAGGAAATTTATATATTTCGAGGGTACCCCGACATTGTCAGACAGAAACCTATAATATAGAGAAATTGCAACTTCGCAGGGCTGTAGGGCTTTCCAGCCAGCCTGTTTTTTTAACTGAAAGATAGATGATTCCCTTGTGGAGAAATGAAGCTCGAAACCACTCAAGCAGTATTCTTCATAGGATAATGATAAAAGTCGTTTGAATTGTAACCGAACAAATGTAATCATGTGTAATGCAAATTTTAGTTTTGGTTTGCCTTGGCTTTGCTGAGGGGTGTGCAGAAGCTTGATTACCGATAGGGGACGACCCTATACCGATACCTTTGTTTTGCATGAGTCACCTCAAAGTCTGAGAACGCAGAAATCATCACTACCGATAGGAGACGACCCTAATTTGCGCATGGCATGAAAATGATCAAGTACTTTTGTCCGTTATTCATATGGTCAAATTTGAAAGTATAGCAAGTGAGTGAGTGGTGCACGCTAGTTCAGCCTTAGACGTATACTGTATTTGAGAACGTATTTGAGAACTTTAATTTTCTGATACACTGTAAGTGGGTGTATTTGCAGCAGGTTCATTTCTACCGTGTCTATCCGTATCTAAGCTTGGCCAAGGGGGATAGAACTTATGGAACCCCAGGCAATGATGAGAATCGCGGGCAAAGCTCAGCTATAGATGCTATAGCATCTATGTCACACTACAGCCTAGTGGCTGGTTTACGTCCGTTCCTAATGTGGTTACAACATACACCACTGGTGAATGTGGTTTGGAATAGCAGTAACGTTTGCAAGGAAAAATATCCTCCGGTAATCGAACGTGGCAATGGACAAGCCTCCATTGAACGATGATTTTCCCAGCTACAAATCCTCCATTTAGTTCAGGGATTCCCCAGCCAGCCATGGTTGATGACACTGGTGGTGCTAGTTTAAACAAGTTTAAAAGCATACTTCACCCGCTACCCGGATATTTTGGGGGCTTGACCGTGGGTGAGTTTCAAGCACTGAGTAGTTTTTAGAACATCATCTGGTTGGTGGTTTGGAACCATGGAATTTTATGACTTCCATTCAGTTGGGAATGTCATCATCCCAACTGACGAACTCATATGTTTGAGAGGGGTAGGTCACCCACCAACCAGTCATATATATATATATACCATATAGTACAGAATAATATACACCATATATACCATATACTGTATATATATATATATATATACCATAGATACATGTTCCATGGCACATCAAATTCCATCAGAACTCAGCGGACTCTCACAGTGCACCGCAGAACCTTGCCACCTCCAGCCTTCCAAGGACGCCAGGTCCTTGGGAGAGCCTTGACGCGAATGTTTTCCGGTGGCTTCGAAGCCAGGGGAAGAAGAACATCTCGCAAAAAACGACCAGATATGTTTTGTTATATGACAATTTACCATAAATCACCATGGAAAATCACCTCAAGTATCAATTGCACTAGGATTAGTAGGCAAATACATCCATAAGCGAACCATGTTCATCCATTTTGAGCTATCTTGAATTGCGTTATTGGAACATGTTAAAGTATCACCAGATTCGGACCCGCCCCAGCACATCAAGAAACGACTGCTGCACATCACTAAACGACTCCTGCGGTGCCCATCCGGAACTCCCAAGTCAACAGGTTGGCTCACTGAATGAGGCTCTTCGCGAGCTACCTTCCACTTACTTATATAATTAAAATTAAGATAATGTTGAAAAATCCATCATTTGTGGAACACTTTCTTTCGAACATCACGACTTTTCCATGGCTATGTGAATAAACCGCTGGGCATGTTTGATTGCAAATTGAATATTATGCAGGCTCATGTGATTCGGTCGATTCCCAACCAGATGCTGAGTCCATAGATATATAGATCATACTTATAAGTATATAATCAATCCTCGTCGGGTGTCAACTTGAAGTCTCCGCCCATCACGCAGTGAGGATATGGCCATGGAATATTGAGGGATTAAAGTCATTAAAGTCATTAAACATATTAAAAAAATGCAGTTTTATGACCAGCCGTAGCGTGGCCTCAGGCTATCCTTCTGGCGGTGTTGCAGATTCAAACAGCTGCCTGGTTGACCTTGATTTTTGAACGGGGAACATGGGTCGTCTCAGCGAAAGCCATGCATGTGAAGGGTGCACCGCCAAGTAACCAGTGTGGCTTGGAAGACGGTGTTCACACCGGAATGATATTAATGTTGTTTCCACGTCGTCCAGATTGTTCATAGCATTTTACTATACCCTCCAGTAGTCAAAATGGTTTCGTCTACAAAGAGAGCATTATGTCTGACATGTTGCAAAGAGAGGGGGTCTCGTTTCTTGTCAAATCAAGGCTCAAAGACAAAGGTTACCCTCCGGTGCCATCAAATGTGGCAGTGGGAAGTTCCCGAACCAAATGCGAGGTGTTTTATAATGGGAAAATCATCGAACTAAACTGGGAGATTTTCAAGTGCCGCGTTTGATTACTGGCTCTTGGGCTCTGAAAGGCTGTTATGTAACTTAGCTGTACCAAAAGGGCCAACATAGCTACTTAGCAGCTACTTGGACAATTCCCGTGTTTGAATATATGCTAAAATAGGGTAAATCATTTGCAATCGTGCCATTTTCCATAGCAATGGCAGTCTTGGTGCGGAGACTAGTGACGCCGAAAAGCGTAACAAGCGCGTTAGTGAGTTCACTGGAGGGTAAAGGGGGAAGTTGGAGGCATCATGAGGCATCTATATACTATCAAGGCAGGAATTTATTTGCCTCTAGGCTGCAATTCCCATTTGGCCCAATGTTTGATGGTAAGAAAACCATTTGCATGATTATCTCTAGATTTAATGACGAGATGACTGCTATGTTGATTGGTTTTGATCCTTTTTTTGAGGGTGGCCTTATATGACACATAAATCTAGACTTAACTATTTGCACATAGACTGAATGTTCGCATCTTTCAGGAACTTTCATCATAGATTCTGCAAAAAAAAATAATGTAGCAGTATGACAGTCTTATTCCAGCACCATGATTGAAGAATTTCCATTTGTGAGTTTTGGCCTGCACCGAGGTCATTACCCTGGATATTTCCAGCCAACCTTTGAAGAAGGTGGGAGAGAGCGCCTGAAGAAAGCAACCTCCCCAGCCCACCTGAGGGTTTCTGGACCCAAACAACCTCATACTGGTATCAACATCACAAGACATCCAAGATTATTTATGATTGTATAATTCAAAGGCCACCCAGAACACGCATAGGATTTTTTCGGGAAGTCGCCCAAAGGATGTTGTTTGTTCATAAGGCCAGTCAATGCACGACATAAAGGAACTTTGGCCAGAAAATGAACGTTTGGATCCTATAGACAAGAGAGGGGGGCATTCATTGATGCCCACAAACAATGGTGATTTAATCATATTTAATCTACCAAAAGTGCTGGTGAAGCAAGCCCATATTTGGTCGAAGCAACTGGCAAACGGGCTAGCAGCAGCCGTTTTGACAGAGGAACATGGAACATTCCACCAATAAACTAAACCTTTTCTCCAGCAACGGATCATCGCAAAAGAAGGCAAGGACGCGTGAGGCACGGTGTGTATACGCGCTTGACTTGCATGAAGGGAACATCTGCAGGACATGCGTATTCACGGGCACGAAACCATTCCGCTTCAATTTTCCCCATTGCACTAACCCAACGAGGTATCCATCCAAGGTTCTGGTTCTGGATTATCATGACTTCACTGCGACGTCATTTATCAGTTCTCCAGACATGTTATTTCAGTGGCTCAGATGTCAACGTCGTTTTTGGGGAACCGTCTTAGTTTTGTGACAGGCTGGGATGGAGCATTTGGCCTCATTCCTACGCTCTGATAAGAAGCTGCAAATGCTCACGGCGCAGAACATCAGCACGCCCTCCTACTACACCGCAGATCCTCGGCTTGGCAGATGTGGAAGACTTCAGCTGGAGGATCGAGGTGATCTTTTCGCTTCTCCATGTGCTTTGCCGGGAGAATTTTGGCGACGAGGGGCCCATATTCTCAGATGACGTATTTTAATGTATGTTCATGATCCCTAAGCGGTGTTCAAAAATAAAATCAAGGGGCTTGAGCCCGAAATATTTTTAAATTTATTTTTCAAAAGGTGCTTATCATAAGTTTTGAGTAAGTCAGACCCCTATGATTTTATTTTTGAGACATGGGCCAAGACCAAGAACCAACCCCAATGCAGCTGGTGGAGTAGCTTTAGGTTGGGTCCCTTTGGTTTTATTTTTGCGTTTTGCTTACCTTTTTGTTTTGTTGGAACATGTTGGAACACACCTCTTGTGCTGGAATTGGTGGACAAGACATGATGAAAACAATGGCTATCACGCCACAAAAAAGAAAAAACTATGGATTGTGATTACCTGATTACACCATTCTGCTTCTACAAAGCTTGAAATACATATTTAAAAGCTGGGTTTGGATATGTTTGGATTCAATATTTGATAGATTTTGGGGAAAATAAAGTCCAAGGTTCCCAAGCTTGTAGAATTTTGTTGGGTGGTATGGTTGGAATATATTGAATCTATGCTTTGTTTGGTGGTCGCTATTGTTTGGGCAGAAAAGGATGCAGCCAGAACACGCCACAAAAAAGAAAAAAAACTATGGATTGTGATTACCTGATTGCACCATTCTGCTTCTACAAAGCTGGAAATACATATTTAAAAACTGGGTTTGGATATGTTTGGATTCAATATTTGATAGATTTTGTTGAGATTTCAGATGATTTCACAAACACAGATGCTGACCTTGAACCCTTCAGTTTTATTTCTGGAACATTTTGGATGCTGGTTTGGAACCTTCTTGATTTTATTTCTGGAACCTCTTGATTTTATTTTTGCAAACCCCTCAGTTGGATGACTGATGATACTGATGATTCTCTCTTTGCGCAACATGTGGGGTTGAACTCCCCTGATTTCATTTTTGCATTTTGGGGGTCAGTAGCCTGGGTGCCATTGATTTCATTTTATTTTTCAGGGGTTCAACCCCATCTGGGTGCACCACAAGGGGATGTTCATGCTTTTTCCACAGAATCATAGATATAGGCGGCCTTATATCCCAAATTACCCTAATATGCTCCATGTATGGAATATGTAATATGTATCAACATTTACACCAAAAAATATCCAGTTTTGTAGGGAAATCTACCAGCACCATGTGTTTTTTGTTTTTTTTTCGGCTTGAAGCCTTCCCATGGTTGGCACGTGCCGAGGAGATGTTGGACTTCGCCAAAGCCATGGAGGTTAACAGCGATGCTGCGGAAGGGCAGGGTTCCATGGGATACCAACATGAGGATACTGGGATACTACTGCTAGGATGGTTGCAAAATCCTGCACCAGTTGAAAACGGTGGTTTATTCATCCCATTATTTCATCCCATTATTTGTTTGGGGTTTCAACCATCCTTTTGGTGGTGTAGGATTTCGCAACCATCCACAACATCACAGGAATTTGTGGATATTCATGGGACATAATATGACATAATGGGAATGGTTAAGTTATATAATGGGAATGTTGTACGTCGCAGTTAAGGTTTACCAACTTCACTGTAAATGGATGTAAATGGTATACAACGGGACATAATGGGAATATCATGGGAATACCAACCAGAATGAATATATTCCATGGTGTTTCATGGGAATAGCATGGACATGATTTCTTTTTTTTTTGTGGGGGACATATCAACCATAGGGATATCATAGGCTTTTTTCTTCATGGGATATACCAGGATATACCCTCTAATCCAACATGGCTGGAGGTTTGCTGGGAAAATCTGGACTGGAGGAGATCAATACTTTGGCGAACAGTTTATCCCAGTTTATTCCAGTGTCATGTAAGAACCAGAATATTATGGACATTTATGGACCATTGGATCTTGGCAATAATTTTGTCATGTTGGCTGCATTAATCTACTATAAACCTGAACTAATATGCTTATTTTGATCGAATACCACCCCGCTGATCAATGAGACATTGTGGTTGGGAACATTGTTCCGGACCAAACGGAAAGCCACGTGTCAGCACTAATTCGGGCCACTCAACCCATCCTGCTACGGGCCGACGGACCATCCTAGTTGAGATTATGTACATCTGGGTAAAGTAGAACGACCTCACTGCGACCTCACTATAATCATAGTTAGGATTCGGGGAATCATCCCCAAGATTGCCTTATTTATCCTTATTTCAGGTTAGTGTATTATTATCATTTGCCCAGATACATTATTATTTGGATGGGTCAATACCTATGGGACCAGTGGAATCGCTGGGGAACTGCCGCGGTGACCTCTTGAAGGTCACGATTTCGCCACATGCTGCCATGATTGATTGATAGCCGTGAGGTGGTACCAAATGCATCCAAATGCATACAACAAGACACAAGGAACTTCAACATTGGATTTCATCGGAGGTAAAGTAATACTCACATTTCGTGGATAAAGCACCTGTTTCTTTTGATTTTCAAAAGTAATGTTCCTAGATGACGCATGTTTTGCCCAAAACGATTGGTTTCCTGAAATTTCACTTGAATCAGTCCATCACAGAATTGTACAAACAGCAAGTTTTAACTTATCCTCTGGTAGACTAACGTAACTATGGAAAATCACCATGTTTAATGGGTAAATCCACTATAAATGGGCCATTTTCAATAGCTTTTTGTATGTTGACCAATCCATTCAGTCCACCGATCGCCACCAAGGCACCTTGGCGACGCTGGACTTGCGTGGGAACGCGCTCCATGGGGGAATCGTTGGGCGTTTGCGCCGGACTATGGAAGAAAAGCGCCACTTGGCACATGGAGATGATGGTTTAGGGTTGCCATTTCCAGATTTTGGGTTTTTAAAGGGCACATGATTCCCAATTCATATAATTCATGAGGGTAAAACGATAAACCACCCATGTGGGAATGGTTTATACTCCTATTTATGGTGATTTGGGGGATGGTTTAATATTGTTTTACCCACATTATTTGTAAGTACTAAAGACATCTAAAGACATTTCTGGTTCCCAGAAATTTCCTGTCATATTTTTTTTTGGGGGGGATAATTCGGGACAATCGTTTTTTTTGCATAACCGTGAGCAGTTATATAAACGTTTAGCAGGGGAGCTGCGAATCAATCAGCAGAGGTTTGGGTTTTTGTTATTTTTCAGTGAGTTGTTTACTAAATATGGTGTCATATGGTATCAAAGGTTCTGGAATTTGAGTCCTTTTGCCCAGAAAAGGTATCCCCTCTCAGCAAGAGGGCTGTAACAAGGCCCTAATTAGGTATATATATATTAATATATATATATAATGGTGGTCAATAGTCCCAAAGCAAGTTCTCAATTTTGTCGGGGCATCCTAGGTGGCCAACATGTGGCAGGGAGTCACCGGCTGCCAAAAATGAGGGTGATCCACTTAGAATCTATTTGAATGTTTACCCACGAAAAGGGGCTAATGACCTTGGTGATTCCGCAATGGAAGCATTGAATAATTCTTAGGTTTATGTTGAGTATTTGGTGATTTGCGACGGAGGGCAGTCAGTCACTTGGAACATCACTTTCAGCTTTGACTTGAAGGGAAAAAGTAGGTGTCAACTCCACAATTTCCATCAATTTCCTGGGAACAAAGGGTGAGGTTAGTGTATCAATGGTTAACAGTTAACATGTTGTAACTGCTAAAATCCACTTTTTCAATCCCAATCAAATCTCTAAAATGTTGTCCAACAATTACCTAAAGATCCAATGGAGATCATATATACATAACCCAACCCATGAAACAGAATATATATATATAAACAGATAAAAGCGGTTTGCTCGCAGGTAGTGTGTTGCCGTTGCCCTTCGACAGCAAGATTTGTTTCCTGATGTGCAACCGACGCATGCCTTACCATTTGCAGCTGCCAGAAGTGGCACAGGCGTGGGAAAAGATGCCACTGGAACTCCGATGTCATAGGCGCCAAAATATGGACGTAACCAACGAAAATGGGGATATGATCGACAAAACACGGCGACTTAAACAACCAAAACCAACAAACTTGCGGGTTTAACTGAGAAACATTATAGGTTTTTCTTTAACAAGAGAAAGGGGATTTGACCAACAAACATGGTGACTGAACAAACAAGAATAGGGACTTGATCAACAATACTTGGGTTGTGACATGATTTAGCTGTCACAACCAGGGACTTAACCATCAACAAATAAGATTTAGCCATGACCAGAGTGTCCTAAAGTATCATCCAAGTGATAGGTCATGTTTTATGTGGGAAAACCAGTGCTTTGGTATGCTTGAGGCTCGGGTATCAAGCAACTGCCATACAATAGTATAAAAACATGTGCAGATAAATACGGATAAGTATGTTTGACATAGGCTGATAGGATGTTTGTTTCCAGATAAGCAGATAATCCAAGCTAAAGTTGATTTAATTACATGTGAATATGTTTGGGTGAATGTGTGTGTTTTTATCTTTTTCGAAGCTGCGTAAACAAATATATATACATATATATAAATAGATATACGCACATATAAACATACATATGTTTACGCATGTGCGCACAAATCTTCATGCCTCTTCATTTCGCCAGTGCCAGGTATGCGAGGTGAGTCGAATGTTCATTGGTGGATCCTACAGCCCACTCTTCATGACACTTCGCTGCCTATGGGGGAGAGAGGGAGAGAGAGAGAGAGAGAGAGAGAGAGAAGAGATGGGGAAGATGCAATGGGGATGCGTAATATATATATATATATATTCAATGCATAGCCAGCACTATTGTTTGGGTTTGCCCAGATATGGCGCATATCTCCAAATTAAGGGGAGGGTGCTGATTACAGATGACCCACTTGTCAAAGGGTTGTGAAAAAGTACCCCATGGATCCACACTTTTCCTCAGCTGCAAGTGAATCATTTGAAAACCATAGGGGACAGATATATTATAGGAAAACTTGTCCAGTTCCATACTATCTACTCGTACTTCATTTCGTCGCCTCAAGATCATCAAACCATTGATGATGCCCCGTTTTCCCATGCGTCATGTTTATTTCATTGTGTGCAGACCCCTTTTTTGTGGGTACCGATCTGGCAAGAACCTCGATTTATACATGGGGCATCACACAGGAATGGCAGACAGTTCAAGTCCAAGTGGGGAATAATTATGTTATGATTCGCTGAGATATGAGCTGATGATGGCAACACCATTTTGTAGTTTCAACATGTTGTAAAGTTGGTAAGCATGCTTACAACCATGAAATGTACACAAAGTGGTTCCCAGAGTTGGCGAAGTTGGTTTAGAGCAAGGATTTATAGCAAGGACTACTAGGTTTATCCAGTTTTTTTTATGATAAATCTCTCTCTCTCTCTATGTAAATATATAAATATATATATATATATGTGTGTATATATATATATGCTATATACTGAAGTGGGTGGTTGGTTTACAAACAAATTGGTCAGTTGTGGGGCATCACTTTGCATAAGAAAATTCTGGTAATGTGTCCAGGTTCCAGATACATAACTTATTAGGTTCGATTATCATGCTTACATGTACCTCACAGCTCAGTTAAAACATGGAATGCAATCACTCAACCAAATATGATATATGAGACTACCATTCTCCCGGAATTGAATCGGTCAAAAGATCTAATTTAATGTAATGTGAATCAGTGAAAGCATGGTTTCCAGTGTCTCCATATGTTTTCCTAAACCCATTGTTTTCCATTTCACCTTGACCATCAGCAGGATTTTCCAGTTCTGCGGGCAACCGCGTTTGCTGCAACTTGACGATGAACAGATGGATCCAGGACCGAGAGCTGATTTTTGTGGCTTCGAGTTCACCCCTTCCAAGCACATGAAACATACATTCAACACACACACATGTATATATATATATATATATCTAAGAAAGCTGGAACAGGTCCTAACGAATAGACCCTTAGTGCAAAATACATGATTTTCATATAAGTAACCCCTTTTTTTGCCATATAAACATTTTTAAAATAGATTAATATCCTTAAAAAGGCGTTATCTCTCTAACACGAAGGTCCCATCCACATTCCTAGTTCCCGCCTACAAACACATGTTGTGCACAATCTTAAGCTTGAGTGAGCCAGCTAGGCCAGAGCCAGTTACTTCCGGGCAAGGGGAATGCCAAAGAATGGGATTTAAAAAACCCAGTACCCAGAATCTAGCCGCTTGGGACCCCATTAGACCCTCAATTTGGAAACCTCGGGTTTGGAGGGTTCTGTTCCAGAGTATCCCCGTTTCAATCCGTTTCACCACCTAAATCAGCAAGGATACTCTGGAACAGACCAAACTGGCACGCTGAAAAGACCCTTGAAACCCCCAAAAAAGAGCCTGTCAAATTTCCACAAAATCGGCACCTTGCATACACCAAGATCTATACCATATACACTTCCCCCATTTTAAGGGGTGATCTTGAGAAATAAATGGTCACTACAGAGATTTGAATACTGTGAACAAGAACGGAGAATCAGAAGCATGGAAATGATGCAAAATGCTGGGAAATTTCAATCTCAGCAAGCAAAATCCACCAAATTTGAGCAGTTGGGGTTTGCTCAATAGGTCCCGTTGGAGATTTCTTAGAATATTATGTTTTCCTTAGTGCAGGTATCACATAAAGAATGATCAGATTCAATTGCAATCAGGGGTTCATTTGGGAGCGTCACTGGATGTAGTGGCACGGGATGCGTTGGTTGCATTCGCGAAGTGTTTCGTTTGAGGGATCTTCGCTGGGACCGAACCCAAGGTCCTGATGTTTGATTAGGTTCTTCAAACGTCTTCAAATGGAGTCAGCCGGATTCAGAAGAAGTCAGCCAAAGATCAAGAGTCAGCCGCAGTCAGCTGGCAAGTTTTGCCATCCTCCCGGCACCCTGTCAAATGTCAATCTTTGAAACTTGACGAACTGACTGAAATTGTCATTGTCAGTTCGTTGTTGTTTTCCTGTATTGCTATAAATCGGCTATTGGTAAAGATTAGAGTCATTAGAGACCCACCATTTTTGGGTGACCATCAATGACCATGAAATCATCGGCCGGGGAGTGTCTTCCAGATGGATCCAGATGGATCGGTGAGGTTCTACCCGATTTCTGTGCCCGGCATACTTGGACATGACTCACATGACCATCTAGGTTTTCCTGAGATATTGTGGTTCAAATGATCAATTTTGACAACATGGGACAACAAATCTTGACCCGAGGGAACTTCCTATGCTTTCCAGCAACCACTTACTGACCCTGATGATTTCCAAACTTTCAAACGCCGCCCGGCGGTTAGGACCCTCAGAGACTGACATGCTTTGGCGTCCGTGGATGAGAAATTTGGCCACCGATTTGGAAGGCTTTGTTCAGGCGCATGTGGTCTAGTTGCATGTTGCATAAGCCCTAAAACCTCCCTAGAATATCCTAGAATATGAACCCAGTTAATTCATTTTAGATATTCTAAACAGTCCGCAATAAACAGTCCACAAGAATTAGTGGAGTGTCCTGGCTTCCAAGTAAATTCTTCCAAGTAAATTCTTGAGGCATTCTTGAGGTTCGGTGAGATCTAAGGTCCGAACTTTGTCCCACGGTTGTCGGACATAATGGATACTCTTTGTGATTTTTTTATGTATTCGTTGTAATCTGGGTAAAACAATATAAAAAATAATAAACCATCCCCAAAACACATTTTTCCCGAGAGCGTCTGAGCGCAGGGTTCTTCCAATAGTGGGGGTCTGTATCTCATCTTCTCATCTTCACACCTTCTCATCTTCACATCTTCTCTCACCACCTTCTCATCTTCACACCTTCTCATCTTCGCATCTTCTCTCACACCTTCTCATCTTCACATCTTCTCTCACACCTTCTCATCTTCACACCTTCTCTCACACCTTCTTATCTTCACATCTTCTCTCACACCTTCTCATCTTCACATCTTCTCTCCCACCTTCTCATCTTCACATCTTCTCTCACACCTTCTCATCTTCACATCTTCTCTCACACCTTCTCATCTTCACATCTTCTCTCACACCTTCTTCTTCATCACACCTTCTCATCTTCATCTTCTCTCACACCTTCTCATCTTCACACCTTCTCTCACACCTTCTCATCTTCACATCTTCTCTCTCTCTCACTCTCTCTCCTTTCTCTCTCTCCTTTCTCTCTCCTTTTTCTCTCTCTCGCCTTCTTTATCTTTCTCTCTTTAGGCCGAGGGTGGTACCGGCGGTGAGCCACGAAACGGCAACCCTTTCGCACGAAATGAGGGTCGATCGGCAAAACTGAGGTAAAATTGCGATTTGACTTGCCCTGGAGCAACCCTTTCGCACGAAATGAGGGTCGATCGGCAAAAACTGAGGTAAAATTGCGATTTGACTTGCCCTGGAGCAACCCTTTCGCACGAAATGAGGGTCGATCGGCAAAAACTGAGGTAAAATTGCGATTTGACTTGCCCTGGAGCAACCCTTTCGCACGAAATGAGGGTCGATCGGCAAAAACTGAGGTAAAATTAATTGCGATTTGACTTGCCCTGGAGCAACCCTTTCGCACGAAATGAGGGTCGATCGGCAAAAACTGAGGTAAAATTGCGATTTGACTTGCCCTGGAGCAACCCTTTCGCACGAAATGAGGGTCGATCGGCAAAAACTGAGGTAAAATTGCGATTTGACTTGCCCCGGAGCAACCTTTTCGCACGAAATGAGGGTCGATCGGCAAAAACTGAGGTAAAATTGCGATTTGACTTGCCCCGGAGCAACCCTTTCGCACGAAATGAGGGTCGATCGGCAAAAACTGAGGTAAAATTGCGATTTGACTTGTGCCGGAGCAACCCTTTCGCACGAAATGAGGGTCGATCGGCAAAAACTGAGGTAAAATTGCGATTTTACTTGTGCCGGAGCAACCCTTTCGCACGAAATGAGGGTCGATCGGCAAAAACTGAGGTAAAATTGCGATTTTTCGTGTGCTGGAGTAACTTTTTCGCACGCAAAGAGGTTTGTGTGTACGAGCGTTTCTGTGTAAAGATGTTTGTGTGTAAAAGTGTTTGTGTGTACAAGTGCATCTGTGTAAAAGTGTTGTGTGTAAAACCTTCTGTGTGTAAAAGTCTTTGTGTGTAAACGGGTTTGTGTGTACGAGTGTTTCTGTGTAAAGATGTTGGTGTGTACAAGTGATTGTATGTAAAATTGCATCTGTTTAAACGTGATTGTGTGTAAAAGCTTCTGTGTGTAAAAAGTGTTTGTGTGTAAACGTGTTTGTGTGTCGGAGTGTTTCGGTGTAAAGATGTTTGTTTGTAAAAGTGTTTGTGTGTACAAGTGCATCTGTGTAAAAGCAATTGTGTGTCAAAGCTTTTGTGTGTAAAAGTGTCTCTGTGTAAAAGGGTTTGTGTGTAAGAGTGTTTCTGTGTAAAGATGTTTGTGTGTAAAAGTGTTTGCGTGTAGAAGTGCATCTGTGTAGAAGTGTCTGTGTGTAAAAGCTTTTGTGTGTAAAAGTGTCTGTGTGTAAAAGGGTTTGTGTCTTAAAGCGTCTCTGTGTAAAATGGTGTGTGTGCACCAGGGTTTCTGTGTAACAGGTGTTTCTGTGTGACAGGGGCAATGTGTGTGTGTAAAAGCAGCCTTGCTTACATGTTTTGTTTTCTTGCCCCGTTGATTCTTTGGCGTGTTTGTTTTCCGGTCATCCCTGTCATGTTCAGGCCTTGCTGGCAAGTTTGACGCAGTCCTGACTTGTTTGCTTGGCATGTCTAGTAGGCATGTTTACTTTTACCCTGAAAGAAACATGAATGGATTAATGAAGTTACATTGGGATTCACTAATTTTGGATTGTGGAGTTTTTGGGTAGCACTTTAGCATCACATTTCCTTGCTGAGGTTGGCACGAACGTTTGTTTGTTTGCTACCGGAACTGTCCGAGCAAACATGACCGCAAGCATGTCCAGATCTTCTTTCGCGCAGACATGTTCGTGTGCATGTTTGCTTGACTTGTTTATGGTTTCGCATGCTTATTTTCCGGTCACCCCTGTCATGTTTCAGGCCTGGCTTACATGTTTTGATTTCTTGCCCCATTGATTGTTTGGCATGTTTGTTATCCGGTCATCTCTGTCATGTGCAGGTCTTGCCGGCGAGTTTTAAGAAATCCTGACTTGTTTGCTTGGCATGTTTAGTAGGCATGTTTAATTTTACCCCCAAAGAGATATGAATGGATTAATGAGGTTACAGTGGGATTCACTCATTTTGGGGTTGTGGAGTTGGTGTGTAATGGGTAACACTTTAGCATCACATTTCTTTGCTGAGGTTGGAAAGATTTTTTTTTGTTAGCTACCTGAAGTGTCCGAGCAAACATGACTGTAAAATTTCCTTGCTGAGGTTGGCACGAACGTTTTTTTGTTTGCTATCGGAACTGTTCGAGCAAACATGACCGCAAGCATTTCATAGTTTTACGTTCGTCGAGACTGGGACATCACTGGATGTTATGCTCGCCATGACATTACACACTTGGTCACGTATTGTGATGTGGTGCATATCATCGAGTCCTAATTAATACCCTTAGGCCTTAGCTTCAGACTTTGATACTGCATATGTAATTATGGCCTGCTCCTATAATTGTTTGAGGGGATAGGATGGTTCCCCCACCCTGGCTGGGGGCCAGGTCGGTTCTTTGCCTGACTCAACGCCTTCGTGACAATTGAATTTGAAAATGAAGTGCATCAGCATGAGTCAACCAGAACTGTCTGAGACTTGCTGATGCACGCATCTTTGCTTGAGACGTTCAGTTTCACCATAGTGCATCCTGTCTCACCATAGTCCTTCGGCGTGAGTCAAGCAGAACGGTCTGAGACTCCATAGATCGAAGAGCAATAAAGCTGCCGATTCCTTTTGCGCATATAGTTGTGCCGGGACATCGCTGAATGTGATCTGTCACAGTCATTAGTCATAGTCCTTGAATGCTTTGCGGGTCCGCATTGTTGGTCTGTGCAGCTAGGTTTGCATGGAGTCAGGGCCCCGGGATGGGATGGATTACATGGATAGGCAGGCTGCTACCACAAAGAGACAAATCGATATATTTTATATTGAGATAGAGATAGAGATATGATATAAAGATGGATGTATGACTGTTAATATCTAGAGATTGATGTATGAGTGTCAAGATTAGAGTTTCCATTCCAGTCACAGTCAGGAGTCAGGACCCTAAACCCAAAAAGAACCAACTTATATCATATTGTCATACTGTGTGTGTCCCAGCCCAGAAACGGTCGCCGCCTGCCAGGTCCGCCCGTTTATACTTCTTTTTGGGGAGATGGCAAACCACCTTGGTTGGGGGGCCCCAAAGCACATGGCCCTCATGACATGTTCATGGATGCTGGTTTCGAGTCACATGGAAATAGGACTTCACCGCACCACCCGGTCGGATTGCTAAGGTGGCCACGACAACGATGACTTCGCTGTTTGTATGTAAAACCGTCTGTGTGTAAAAGCGTTTGTGTGTAGAAGCTTCTGTGTGTAAAAGCGTCTGCGTGTAAAAGCGTCTGTGTGTAAAAGTGTTTGTGTGTACAAGCGTTTGTGTGTAAAAGCAGCTCCTGTGTGTAAAAGGGTCTGTGTGTAAAAGTGTCTGTGTGTAAAGGCTTCTGTGTGTAAAAGCGTCTGCGTGTAAAAGCGTCTATGTGTAAAAGTGTTTGTGTAAAAGTGTTTGTGTGTACAAGTGCCTGTATGTAAAAGCGTCTATGTGTAAAAGCTTCTGTGTGTACAAGCGTTTGTGTGTAAAAGCAGCTCCTGTGTGTAAAAGGGTCTGTCTGTAAAAGTGTCTGTGTGTAAAGGCTTCTGTGTGTAAAAGTGTCTGTGTAGAAGCGTCTGTGTGTAAAAGCTTCTGTATGTAAAAGCTTCTGTATGTAAAAGCTTCTGTCTGTAAAAGCTTCTGTGTGTAAAAGCTTCTGTGGGTAAAAGCTTTGTGTGTAAAAGCGTCTGTGTAAAAGCGTCTCTGTGTAAAAGTGTTTGCGATGCAAACTATTGTCTTGCACTTCTCACTATTTTGTCTTGATACTCCTCTTCTCGACTGCCTATAACACAGCTTTCATATATCGTTTCTAATATTGCGTCTCCATACTAACAAGAGAAGACCCTGCTCCTCTACGCTCTCGGGCCATCCGTCGTCTAGTTTATAGGTGGTGGTATGTTTACCATTCCCAGTTCAATCCAGTTTATTATTGTTTTACCCACATGCACAATGACAATCGCAGCAATGACTCGAAACTTTGGGGTCCGGTGTGGCCCAGGTTGGATCCACCAAAGAACCTCAGGCGTTCAAGAAACCCACCTTAAATATGCAATGGATATGATTGGATTTGTATATCATTCTATATTTATAGGATTTTATAGGCACGTGTACTACAAACCTGGATGAATGTACAAACTATAACTATAATGACCTCACGGTCGCGTCACTGGAATCATGGTTGGTAAGGGGAATCATCCCCAAATGGTATTTCATGGTATTTCGGTTACTTTCAGTTTGGTGAATTATCACAATTCAGCTCAATTCGGCCAGATGAATGTGTGTTTGAAAGAGAGAGCTCATCTTGAGTTATGCTATCAGTGTATTCAACGCCTCCAGGCTCAAAGGTTTCGTCATATAGGCGGGTCCGCGCTATGGACAAAGGTTGGGTTTCCTGAAGCGGGGGTCCGATTCACAAACAAAACGGACAAAATTCCGGTTGACCTATCATAGCAAGGCGTTCAACTGCAACGAGTATTGAACAATTAGATGGTGTAAAACTGACGCAACGAGATGGCGACGGAGAGACACAGACACAAAGTTTGTTCATGGAGCAGAAATAAGATGTCTACCATCCAAACTGAGCAGCGTACCTTGGAAAGATGAGGGTTGAGTTGACTAGCACAAAAAGTTTGAATTCACCGCAGCGGTGAGGATTAACCAGCAACGCATGAGCATGTCGCAGCAATCTTGAATGACCATATAGGAACTTTTAGCAAATAATGTGGATTATGATGTGGATTATGATGGGGAGGTTTGCGAATCTGTGAATTGGGAATGGCTCAAAATGTCCATATAATTCCCGTAAAGTCAGATGAGACAAACAATGACAGTTTGTAGGTCAACATCCTACCATAGCCTACATACCCGACGGCAAGCGATTCAACCTATTGACCTTCAACCAGTCATCCACTCATGACCCCTCCTTACCCTATGCTTATTTAACATAGCTATAGGATGCTATAGGTAAATCATGGTAAATCACACTTGTTATCGTTTGTAAATGGGCTATGGCTTCCGCAGCTATTTTAAATAACGCGATGGTAAACAGCCATGCCCGGCCAGGGGTCTTCGACAGTGACGAGGAGGACGACGACTTTCCTTGGGATGATTTGCGTGCGCCAGCGAGGCGGTGGTGGAATCCACCTGGTGAAGGAAAAGAACCAATCCAATTACCCTCTGGTAAACTAACAACTATGGAAAATCACCATTTTTGATGGGAAAATCCACTACAAATGGCCATTTTCAATAGCTATGTTAAATTACCAGATGGTATTTGAAAACATGGATAAAGAGGTGATGTGGAGAGATATGATGTTTTCCCCCACCTGATTAAATATGACGATTTATTATTGTTTCTTAAGTCACTGTAACTTAAGAAATGTTGTCATTCGGAATTCAACAAGCTGGGGTTTACTTGTTGCCATCCAGTGGCAGCTTATCAGTAAGCAGTCCGACCTCACCTCGATGTATGCATGGATCGACTTGGCAACGGAAAAGGCTTCATTGAAATCCATTTATCCATCAGGTGAATGCAGAAAGCCATGTTGAAATGTTAACTACCAGAGGTGTTTGAATCGAAACCTTACAGCAATTTGGTGACAGAAATAGACTTAGAAGTATAGAATTTTGCCACAGACATGGGTGATGTTTTCTTGCTCTCAAACTTCCAGAGGGGACTGAGGTGACCAACCGGTTTTACCCCTGCAGGTTAGATAGCAGCGGTGATGAGGTGATCTGAGGAGCCGAGTTAACATGTTGGGACGATCATCCAAGTTGATTGCCATCTTCCGTATAGTCGAAACGTAAACCAGATATAACCAGATCAGGTAATACATCAACGTTGGTCTTGGTGTAAGGCGGAAACTCATCGGAGACTCCCTTCGGCGATGGACCTTGGATGTTCCATGTTTCAAGCCTTTGACATGATGTTTTCGTGTATGCAATTGTCGCCTTGAGAACAGTTCAACCAGTTCTAGTTGGATCTGCATCCCAGTCATGCACCACGTTGAAATCCCATTTCCCTCCTATGATATACTCGCAGTTGACCCCTGGTTTAGTGGATCAGATCTATTCATTTGGGGAGCCAGTCATGAGGGGTATTTAATTTTCGGAAGTATGGGGAGATTTGCAGGAACCCCCATTATATGTACGCAGGTAAAGCCACGGTTTCTGGTTAAACTTATCCCTGAAATCCCTTCAAAACCAGCCATTGATTTTTCAATCAGTATAGAAGGACGAAGGATCAATGTGGACACCGAAGCACGCCCCTCCCATTTGATGTTTGTCAGGAGTTTACAAAACGGTGATGCCCTTTGTACAGCTGGGCGTAGCACCAAATACGTCAAACAAGATGGCAGCTGGCTGTGTTGGTCAAGTTGTGTAAGCTAGTGGGTTTAGTTAAAAATCACCTGGTTTAACCTCATACTAAGATCTAACAGGGTTTTGATAAGCCCTTCAGATCCGATTAGCTGATTCATGGTGGTTATATAATAGTGCCCCAACAGAGACCTCATTCCATAAATTTCTTACCTAGCCTACACACTTAAAAATAACATTAGACCATTGCAATCCACTTAAAAATGATTCGTAGCAACAACAACAACAACAACAACAACAACAACCAACACACGACAACAACAACGTCATCAACAACAGGATTGTTCTTCGATTGGGGTGTTTTTTGTGTGTGTGTGTTGACGGTCGACTCAGCTAGGAATCCAAGGGTCCAAGGGTGAGAACATGAGGTATGAAAGATTATGAAAGCAGGTGAAATCATAACTATATATATATATATACATATATATATATATATATTATAACTATAGCAAGAGTAATGATTCGAAATGACATTCTTTCAGGTTGGGGAATGACTATAGTACATTATAGTATGTTATAGTTTAGCCAGGTATGATGGAACTATATGTTTTTGCTAGTCATTAGTCTTAATGTTACGATAGAACGAATTGTGTTCATTGTGATGATGTCCACACTATGACAGCCAGATCGGATCACCCTTTCACCCGCAGCCTGTGTAGAAATACGCCCTGCCAGAAGTGGCGGACCTGGGTGACTGTCCCATGTTGCAATGAACATCAGACCAGTGACTTCTTTGTGTCCTATATTCCAAGCTTCATTTGAACTTAATGGCTGTAAAATATTGTTGAATGTATAAAGATGTATACTGTAAATGGTTAACAGCCACTTCCCACATGGGATAGTCATCAAAGTAGGGAGTTGCAGACCTTAGCTTCGAAGATGGTGAGCTGAACATGTGCGGTTGGCAGTTGATGTCAGGGAGGGCGGAGGGGACTTGTGAAATTGGGGCGGGGTTAGATGTTTTGAAGTGGACATGCTTAGTTGCTCCGTTCTCAGGAGTTGTTCTCACAAAAAAAGGCGAAGATTGGATAGATTGGGGATGCAGATGGATGCAGTATGGATGCAGTATGAAACAAGTTCATTGGAAATCCATGAGGAACTTCAGGATGTTGAGAAGTGGCATGAAGTCTTTGGCACCAGGTCAGGAGCCTTCCTTGGCCTTTGATTTGAGTAGCTTGGCCCAAGGGTCTTGGAAGACGACTTTCCTCTGAAAATGGGTCATTCTCAAGGTCTCCCTTAGGTACATTGTAGGTCTGGCCGCAATTCTACTTCCAAGGTTTGTGGCTTCCAATCAGCATTTTCTGGTTACCCGATCATCCAGGAATCAGCGGTTTTAGCCTAAAAATGGTCAATTGCAAGCCCAGGTTTGCAGATCAAATCCAACATGACTTCTTTGCTTGCTGGCTGTGAACGTTCGTCAGAGCCTATGACAATGTGCACATAGGATCACATACTGTAGGTTCCAATGCACTGCCCACTCAATTTCTGTGACGTACGATCCAGGAGCGCTGCTGTATAGGAAAAAGCACATCCAATAGAAACAAATTGTATATATTGGATATATATATATGATATATGCATTATATACATATACATATACATATACGTGTATATATATACAGCGTCTCATGTATACATAAACGTATGCCAATGTACTACACTAATTCTGGTTTCATTCTTGCATGTCCGTCCCTACAGAGACCTGAGAGGGAAATGGTCATGATGGTCCCGCTGGATAAGAACTTGTACATACTTGGACCAGTTGATTTTTACTAGTAATTGTTTATGTTTTCAAGGCTGAAGTTTGATTTGTCTCCGATTGCACTCAGAGGAAGGAACACTGAACAAAGAAAGTTGCCAAGACTAACTTTGTTTGGCAACCTTTGCTTCATTCACCACACACTGCCACGCCCATTGTATTTGTTCCAATGATATTCAATCATTGATGTTTGGTGTATCTCCACTTTGGGGCGTGTTTTTGGTTCCAGTGAATCAGAGGCGAACCATTAAACAAATACTCTTGAAGCATGTTCACAAGGTAGCCCTTTGAAGTGATCAAACAAGGATATATAGTCAAACAAGAGGAACAGTGTTGGGAGCAGGTCCGCAGGTTGCAGTTGTTGGCTTTCTATGAATTGTCTCATGTTGCTTGTTTAATACCCTCAAATTTTATCATCATATCCATCAGTATGCCCATTAAGACCAATTAAAAATTGTAAATACAATTATATAAAAACCAATGAATAGAATAGACCCATCAACATGCCCAGCTGTTTTTGTTCCCTTCCAGTCTCCCAATTTTTGGCTTTTTCTACAAACCCTCCGGTAGTCAAACACGGCGATTCCAATTGCCAAAGGTGATGACACTCGGGGGAAATATCCCATTAAACCCCTATGATATCCCTATGATTGTTGATGATTGTTGGTATTGGTATATGTATATATATATATCACATTTTGTATTCCATTTTTGGCAATATATAAATGAACATTGTTCCTTTGAAAAAAGCCGCCGTTTCGGCCGAGGTCTCCGCAGCCGTTGGCGTTCACCCTGTGAGGCCTGCGCTGGTGACCAGGCGGAAGCCGAGCAGCATCGAGTTTTCTGACCTAGGATATCCTGGGATAGTTATGCTCCAATAGAGAAAATGATGCTCCAATGTACCCTCTGGTAATTTAACATAGCTATTGAAAACGGCTATTTATAGTGGGTTTTCCCATTAAAAATGGTGATTTTCCATAGTTACGTTAGTTTACCAGAGGGCATACTCCAATTTATGATGTTATCCTGGTACTCATATGTACTAATGATTCGATGTCTATCTCTGAAAACCTGGGATACCACCATTCTATGCTCTAAAATGATCAAGAAGTGCGTTGGAATGTAGCCATATGTAACCTACAAACTCGTATGGATCCAACCCTTCAAACATCAACTTTTGGCCATGCATCCCTGCATCCGCAACCTTTTGTGGTTGAGAATTGATGATAGTTTTGCAGCGTTGTGGATCCCACTTGAATGACTTCCCCAGAGAACTACCTGTGGACTGAATAGAAACTGAAGATCTAACTCCAAGTTCGGGTTTAAGTATGGAACTATCTCCAGGATTCTCCAGGTGGAACATGGCGATGCAAAAATGACACATTCGGCAATTTGTCGTACTGGAAGAATTCTAAGAAATGGACGATTTCCCTTTGCCATCGACGGCGGTTTCACGTAGGTGAATCCTGTGGTGGATCCACTTGATGCTTTGCTTCTTTGCTTCATCATTGCATCATCTTTTAATATTTTTTAGATTTAGATAGATTTAGATATTGGGTTTACATGGATTTACCAATTAACATACTGATTTTCCATAGCTATGTTAGTAGTTGCCGGAGGGTATTTCTAGATTCTGGATGATGTTTGATTTAGATGATTTTTTGAGCTGGTTACGCCACTGCAGATTGCCAGGAATTTGTTGCTCCAGCTGTTTCCAGGAGGATTTTCCCTGTTTTTGAGCTGCCTTCCAGGCCGTATCTTCACGTCTCAGTCAACCTGCAGGCGGTGTTTCGAGAGCGACCAGCTGTTTGATGTTCGCGACGGATCATGCAGGAAACCATAGGAAGATCTATGGAATTACTTATATACTTTGCTTAATAGTCCACAATCACTCTTAACGATCATCTAACAATAACTGCACTCCCCAATTTCCTACTAAGCACCAACAAGGCAAGATTATGGAATACTCAGTGACTTTTAATGGGAACATCTAACATCCAAATGCTTTCCTGCAAATATGTGCGAAAATCAAACCAGTAAATCATCCAGTCATACGGAGTCTTTTCCGGGACCGTTTTTGGTTTTTGGGATTTATGGGAACCAACACTTGGCAATGACCCTGCAATGGGATGCCAACTAGGAAAGTATATGAACATATATGAACATATGGGATAGTATAGTCGGTGGGAACAACAATATGCTCCGCAAGCTTCATTTCCACCGGAAAGACCCACGATGGAGACCATGGAGCTGATGAAACACATGGATATCAGGATTCAAATGGATACAGTGTTCACATGTGTTCACCTTATAGGGAAACAGAGCCAGGATCTTGGGCGAACCCTGGGAATTTCCTCAGCCATCTTCGGCCGGGAGTTGCAACTTGACGCCGCCATGGCCCCAACGTCCACGTCCCGCCACGTCGCAGCGCTCGCAGTTGCGGTGGCTGCGGCCAACGCGGCGAAATTTGATGTGATCCTCTATGGTGCTGCTGCTTGGCGCTGGAAGATCTTGGAAGGATGTGGATGAGGGCGATCCAGATGATTTGGAAGAGAATGATGAGGATAAGGATGAAGCAGAAAAGGAAAAAACATGATAAACCAAATAAGGAATGCTAAGGATATGATGTTGATGATGAGTACAAGCTAAGGATGACAAGGATGAGGATGATGATCTTCACATCAAATCTTGCAATCCTTGAGAAAGCGATGGAGAGAGAGATATAGAGAGAGAGAGAGGTATACCCCTACACAAGTCTCCACAAACGCATTGTAATCACATTTTTTTCGGTAAGAATGTGTACATATATATATATATATATGATATAATTATATATATATATGATATAATTATATATATGATATAATTATATATATATGTAATTATATATAATTATATATATCTATATATATATATTATACATGTTTAACGCCCACATGCAAAGTAGCATTTGTATGCATTTGCTTGTATACATATGCATGCAATTGTATGCATGTGCATAAGCTTATCGTCGCAGTCGCCAACATCGAAGATCCAACGTGCATCATCCATTCTCTCCCCTTCCCTCAACACCATTTATGTATGTTTACCCAACAGTGTCAATGCAATACCATTAGCACGATGAACACTTATATCAAGTATCTACAGTGTGGTAGATTTACGTGTCCAGTGTCCAGTGCTTGTTCTGAGCAGTTCTGAGCTAGAGGTATCATGAAGTATCCATGTTTTTCTAATAAATGACTCTAAATGGTGAACCAAGGGGCCACTACGAGTCTAAGAGTTTCCCAACCACAAGATTTAGTAGCTTGAATTCTCATATTCCATATCAATATCACTATATTTATATATATGGATGTTGTAGATTTACATTTTGCACATGCCAACTATGACCGGATGCCCCACAGCCCAGGACGGCTGCGTGGGTCATTTCGCTGCTGGGCACTTGGCTCAGCAGGGCAACTTGAGCTGGGCCGTGGCAGGTAGCGCTTCGGATCGCAGCTGAAAACGAACCCCTTTGGGAAATCAGCAGCAACTAATCAAATTATTGATTTTAGATGGGGATTTACCATGATTTACCTACGATCCTAAAGATGGGGTTTAAGATTTCTGCCTATGAACCTATTAAAGATTGGTTTTGTTGAAAGGTTTTTGGATGATTTACCTGTGAGAAAAATCCGCATATAAAATTAAAACTAGATAGAAATGGCCCATTTACTTCGATGATCTACCGTAGAAACTTAAGGGATTTTCCATACCAGAGGGTAATGATATGAAATGATTATGGGGTGTGCCTTGTATGGCCCGCAACGATGGCTATCGGTTAAACGGGTTCAATTTTGAGACCCAAGGACCCACAGTGTTTGGTCATGTTGAATAGTAAACCGCCAAGCTTGGGATACGCGATGACTGGACCAATATATATATATATAATTATATATAGCACTAATGCTGCCAAGTCAGGATGAATAAGTTTGATTTGCGCTTGTGACTTGGACAAGAAGAACTGGGACTAAAGAAATAATCTGTGCAGCTGAGGGATTTCACAGCACCCCTTGCTTGTTACCAGTGGGGACATCAAAAAAACATAGCCTAGATTAGTAGGTTTTATATAATGTTACATCCTCCTCCTTTGCTCAAATTTCTGCATCTTTTTGTCATTTCCTCTCAACAGTTGAAAAGATGGTCCATCAGGAAACCGTTCCCACTTGGACGCCGTGGTCTCCGGCCTGACGGACGTGAAGTCGAAACCGGAGGTGATCGTGGCATCCCTGGACAACAGCAGCGCAGCTGTGCCCGAAACGGTGGGTGTTGCTGGGGGGTGGTTCAGATCGGTGGGAAAACTTGGTATTTTGACGGGCAAGCCACGACATTCAAACCATCTAGAATTAATTTAGGGATACATCTGTATATATATATATATATATGTATTTATATGTAAATATGTGTGTATTATATATATATATTTATTTATTTATTTATTTAACAAAGATAATTATACATATTATGACATACAATACAATACAC
Organism: Cladocopium goreaui; assembly: GCA_947184155.2. NCBI lineage: Eukaryota > Dinophyceae > Suessiales > Symbiodiniaceae > Cladocopium > Cladocopium goreaui. The sequence goes on from CAMXCT020000417.1 coordinate 163,068, forward strand.
TACACCACACTACAATACAATACAATACAATACAATACAATACATATGTATAGTGTGCGTAGTTTCAACCATGGACTTGGGATGCTGATCCGAGTGACTGTAGATAACTGTGTGTCCCGGTTACACCAGAGATTGTTTTGGATTTGCTGAAGGTGATCCTTTTCTTTTCCTGTTCGTCAATCCACCATGCGTTGAATCTACTGGATTTATTCTGGGACCCCTCAAGCAAATCCAAGCTTAGCAGGCAGTCAGCTTGTGCTGCCTACGTGATGCCAAGCAAAAAAGACAAAAACACTTTCCTGGCGCATCAAGCATCTAGCCAACGGCTCAATGGTTGATGGTATTCTCATCCTATCACGCGAATCCCTGGGCCTGCTCTGAATTACAGCATAATCTCAGGATGATCAACATACCTGGTTGGTGGTCTGGAACATTTTTTATTTTTCCAGGTATTGGGAATAATCACACCAACTGACTAATATTTTTCAGAGGGGTTGAAACCACCAACCAGATACGATTGTCGACCATCAATGGGTCGGTTTAAGGAAACAAGAATGCAGGAAACCCATGTTTTTTTTGTTCCTATTGTGTTTCCCATGAAACATATAAAACACATATATATATATATATATTTATATAATATGTATACAGTATATTGATATATTTATATTTATATATTGGATATATATATATAGGGGTTTTCCATGGGTTCCCTGGTTCCCTGTAGATTTTCCCAGTTGAGAGGGACCAAGCTGAGGATCCAAAGACTTGGTTGAAGGACACCACAGCTGTGATCACTGCAGCTGGACCCTTCAGTATTCATGGAGGCTGACGGTCGGTTGCCTTGAAGCTTTTCGGGCACAGCAAAGGCATGTGTCACTCAATAGTTCAATGGGAAATTCAGGATCCTAAAATGGAGGTACGTTAGTACCATCTGTACCATATAGTTAAGGCCATATTTGGTGGGGATATTCCCTTACATAAGCCTTATATAGGCCTTATATATAATATATTGTAGGTACCTCCAATTCAGGTTCCTGAATTCCCATTGAATAGTATTGAAGATGAACTGAAATTTGTTTCATCCTATTTCTATATTACTATAATACGACTACTAACTACTATTGTTAAATTACTATTTATTGTTTCCGACAGTTTGGATAGTCAGCCACTCCAAGGCCGCACTTGTCATGGTTTGATGAGTTGAATTTGGCCCAATAATACGTGAATGATTTACCTATAATTTCAAAAACTTAATGTAGTAACAGAACAATAGTGACACTTGAAAAACAAACACTGTGATAATAATAGAACCACCTCTGGTTTCAAGTGTTTCAAGTGTTTCAATCCTTCAAATTCTGTTGAAAATTGATTTTCCAGTCTAGCCATTCCCCAAAGAGATGCCGAAAAGTGTGAAACCAGGAGAATTTTGTCAGACATATTCCAGGTTTCTATCCAGATTTCATGTTTTTTTTCTATGTCCAGGTTTCCAAAGTATTTTTCTAGAGACGGTTTTTTCTAATTTTTCTATTTGTTAATGGGTTTATTTATCCATTTATAGTAGCATTTTGGGTTTACCACCCGGACCATCCGGCGAGGTGAGGTACTTCTGCGCGCAGCCGCCGAACTGGGCGTGCATTACGCGGACACCAGCGACGAGCACCGCGGCACAGATGGAACATGGAGGTTTCCCCAAAATGGGGAAATGGGGGGAATCATTAAGCCATAGTTACCCCATTTCAACGGGAATTTCTGAGGAAAACCCCCTGGAAAGCAGGAAACCCCCAAATTGGGAACTGCAAGCAAAAATGCTAGATTGATATGGATTAAAACATACTGAATGGTGGATGAGTGATGGTGAGATTGCAGGGAATCTTTCCCAAATGGCGTATAATAGCTATTTGGGTGTTTTTTTCTTGGTGTTAAATAATTCAGCCAGATTCATGGGGTAAACTCGATAAACTGGTGGATTAAGGACAATGAAGTGGAACATACTGAAACCCCGGTGATCATTGAGGGACCATTTGACAAAACCATTCACAATATGGGTTCACTCCTGTTTGGGATGACGTAACAGGACCCCAAATGGTTGGTTGCTGGGATAGTGTAATAGGATGCAATACACCATTGCTAGATACAGTAAATATGGATAAATATCAATCAACATCAGCATCACAGGCATGCAAAATCCAACACGATTTGGACACCCCCATGTTTCGCTTGGACAATGCTTGCCGCCGACGACTTTTGGATTGCCAAAGTGGTGCGTTGCAGATATTCCCAACAGATCCCCGTGTTTAGGCGAGTCAACAACACCCTTGCTGGTTTAAGGGAACTATTTGCTGTCTAGCATTCTTTACTAGTCAAATCCAACCCTACCCATTTGTGCTTAGGATAGTAGATTAATCCATGGTTAACCATGAATAGTTACCATGGATTGTACCTATATATATATAATTAATTAGATATGTGATATGTGTATGTAGCCGAAATATCTTCAACCAACCAGCCTTCCTTCCTGTTGTTGGGGTGATGGCATTTGTAGGTTTTATTGGCAGCGCTGGATGATCGACCGCTACAACCAGCGGGCTCAAGACTCTGGAGCCAAGGCGAATAGTGAAAGGGGACTCAGGGAATCATCCCGATATAGCCTGATTTCGGGTCAAGTACTGTAACCCATATGTTTTATATAAAACAGACGGGAGATCATAAGCCTTTTTTTTGGCTTCGACATAAGTTTGGACTAGTTTTGATCATTCAATTGAAGGCAGGTCATTCTGAGGGTCTTTGGGTATCTATCCGCAGGTCCCTGATGTCATGGGCTCAGACAACTCTTCCATCCTTACTCTCCCGGTTCATGGCATAGGTCCCATGTTTCCCATTTTCTATGTAAAGTACTGTGGTTGTGGAAACATCACGTTTGGTGTGCTCCAAAAAAAAAACATAGAGAGGGAGATGCACGTCTTCCAGAGGTTGGCAACCCCGGTTGATTAGTCATGATCCAGCGTTAGGTGGGAGAGCCATGGCAATCCAGGAATATCCAGGACGGCAAAAAGGAAACCGTTTTCAGCATGTCTCCACTTACCAGTTCCTAGGTCCTAGGTAGGATAAGTGAATTGGAACAGTGGATCATCGGATCCAAGATTTAAAAAAAGAACAGAAAACAACAGCAGTGTCACAAACCAAATCAGATCATCAGGTCAAATATATTGGACATTCATCTACTTCACCTCAGCAGTTTTTCATTGACCATTAAAAAGCAAAAAAAAACATATGCCTCAGCAGTTTTTCATTGACCATTAAAGAACATACTGTATGATACTGTATGTATGATTGTATGGTGTTCTTTCGGTAATGACAAGGGTTTCCAGCAAATCTCTGGATCTCAGATGGTTCTCTCCAGCGGTTTCTGCGTCTTGGCCGGGGACCTGGGTGCCCAACTGGCCCTCCGCGACCTCTCCGACGTCGGTGGCGATCTGCGGCTGGACGCGTGGCTGGAGGGCTACAACGGCGGCGTGAGCGCCGGGGTGATCCACACCGCAGAGGCCATGAAGAAGGCGAAGTTTCCCAAGGACCACGGGGAGATGACGGGGGCTTGAAGAACTCCAAATTTTCATGGGGATATATGGGGATTAATAAGCATGGAAATAATGGGATTAATGGTGGGATTTAACTCCATACTGTAAATTATTGAAATTGGGTTCGAGAATGGAATTAAGAAATGGAATTACGTCCAGGAATGGATGAACCCACTCCAGTTACTGTAGAAAGCTGTATGCACGTCCATGCCTAGCCCGGAGAACGCGTATGGCAGGGCATGTTCATGGCTGGGGGTTACAACTACTGGGTTTTTACGGAGTAACTGGGTTACATGACACGTTGGCCATTTGTGGGGGAGAGCTAGCAAGTAGTTAGTCGCACCTTGGCAGTTTGCACGGTAGTACTTGGACGCCGAGTACTGGGAATGTAAAAGGCATGTACTGGCCAAAAGAAGGATCTTCGTGGAGTCTTGCTTGATCACTTAATACTGCATGCCCCAGGAATGGGAGACGGATCCCTATGTGATGCTTGCATGCAGAACAGTGGGCGTCAAGGGGGTTGTTCCTTCTAAACACCCAGGGAGAAACAAAGAACACGGCAGATATGTGTGATTCGGAGTGACTTGGGGATTTTGGCACGCTGTTTGACCAAATCCTGATATCTCCGAAATCATCCAAAGACTGGGCAGTGTAGTTGAATGGTTCATTAGTTCATATTTGTAAATTAGTCTAAATTGTGTGTATATGGTTGTAGGGTCGGTATATACTCATTAACCCTGAAGTGGCTGTGCCCCTGCAGCCCTGAGGTTGGCCCCCAACGCCAGTGCCGAGTTGCGAAAGGACTCCAAGGTGCTCCGATCGTCCCAGGAAAATAGATGAGAAACCATTTTGGATTTGTTAAAGGATTATATATTTTCCCTTGCCAAGTTGTGGTTTGTCTTGAGATTTCAAGAGTGCAAGCCAAATGAAGCCAATGCAAACCACTAAAGGACACGACTGACAGTATCGTGTCATATAATCATGTCTATCTATAGTCTATGTTTAGTAGCAACGACGCTATTTTAGTGTTTTAGGGGTACCTAATTGTGATCCATATTCATATGGCCATATGGCCCATATGATCTTCGCTTCCCATGCCGCGAGGTGGAGGGGATGAGGTATCCTTCCTGGGTCTCAGGGGAAGGCGAGGGATTTTGTCCGGTTATCCGCAGGTGTAAAATGGGGGTTACCCCAGATCCAATCATTGACCATTTTAGCAGTGAAACCCCACGGTTTCGGCGATCCCCCATTTTTGGAAACCCCCGTATGGAAGTTGTGCACATGCCTGATATTGCCTGAGAACGCGGTATGAATTGCAGTATACACATGTATACGCACATGCAGAAAACTGATCATTCACAAAGATCATCAAGGATCTTTTGAATCAGTCACTCTATATGGATCCAATGACAGATGTGGTTGAGAGAAGCACATATCTAGTACTGCTCTCAGGGAACATCCAAAAATGTCCAGAGTGCAGTTGTGGGTTGGACACCGCAGAAGAAACCAAGGATGGACCCCCCCAAAAAAGCTCACTCTCATCTCCCAATCGTCTTTGGTTGGGCTTGTGAGCTGAGAAATCTAGTCAGTCATAGGAAATTCACGGAGAAATTGGGGAGGTAAACTGGATTGTCAACAACTAAGTGGCAGTTCGCTAGCACCATTTTCGCCAACGAGATGGAAAAGGTAGCAGCCCTTGATATACATTGTCTATCATAGTTTTTTTTTTTTTTAATTTAGTGTGTTTTTCAGCTATACACATTTATAATCATTTATACACAACAGTCCCATATAGTTACAACATGTTGCATGTTACAGCATCCTCAGGAAGAGCCCTTAAGTATCCTTAAGTGTACCGGCACAAGGTTGTGCCTCCTAATGTTAAACACCCCATTCTATGGTCCCAACATTTGTGTTTCCAACAAAAATGATTCCTAGCGGATGTTAAATATGCATAAGAGGATGGAATTGATGTTGGTTATATAACCATGATATGCACGTATTGGTTATTTGGTGATATCCCGATTGACAGGAGATGGGATTTGCTTAGCTTGACTCTAAACCAACTTGACTAAACCAATCCATGATTATAGGAGGGTAAGCTATTTCTTAAGAACTACAAATGGCCATGTTCAATAGCTATGTGACATTACCAAAGGGCATAAATGGTATAAGCCAGACGAAGTCTTTCTGGACATCCACCTTTTCATCCTTTTCCACAGTTATGGCCATTTATTAGTTATAACATGTTATAACTGCTTATTTATTTCTAATTATACATTCTATAAATGGTGTTTTGTTAGTCGTACTTGTAACTGGTATTTCGGGCAATAACTGCAGGCTTGATGGTCTCCAACATTTTCGGCCCCTATGACGCGCGGCTTCTGCGCCGCAGCTTCGTGCACTTGAAGCAAGCCGTGACGTTGCGCGTGGGCGCCACCTCTGGAATGCGACTGGTCGAAAAATCCAAGGGAAACATGATAACCCGAAAGATAGAAAAGTAAACGTCACTAGTTGGTAGGAATTTACTTTTTTTTCCTGTTGTTTTGTTGGGAATACTATTTAAGATCCTTATTGCTTTGGTAGATTCATACATTAATTGAGGGTTTATGCACGTTTGGAGTTCTCAGCTTAGAAATGCTTGGACACCCTCTTGCGTTCATCACACAAGGAGGATGTGTTGGTGAAAGACTTCAATTCAATTGTTCAATCTTCAGCGCGTTTGGATTGGGTCCACACAAATTGCAGTAGGGACCTGTAGGGCATTTCATTTTGGAGAAAAGAAATAAGAGGGAGATCTACAGTGACAGAAAACCTGCGGTTTCGCCTTTGTAGGTGCATTTCCTGTAGATGTTCATGGAACAATGTAACATATCCAAATGAGCTTGGCCGCGCCGTTAAAGCTTCCAGGTATCCCAAGTGGGCCGCCTTCATCGCTGAACACCCGGGCAGTTGGTCGAAGTTGACCCAATGCCCCACTGACAGTGTGTACAAGGAGCGGCTACCAGATTCATGTTGGCGGTGTGATTTTTTTCAACCATAAGAAAACTGCATGGAGATGATGCTGATTATGATGATGATGATGATGAGGATGATGCTGATGATGATGATGATGACGATGACGGTGATGTTTATGCCTACGGCTGCAAAACCGTACGTGCGTTTTGCTACTGTTTTGAGGATTGCTCTTTGTCTTGGGGTTGGGGTGGGGTGGAACACGCTCTTTCCTAACATCACTTGCGTAGCACGCTCTGCATGTTACGCTCTGCACTTTTTCCATGTGACGTCTAACACGCTCTGCATGTCACGCTCTGCACTGTTTCCATGTGACTTCTAACACGCTCTGGATGTTACGCTCTGCACTGTTTCCACTTGACTTCTAACACGCTCTGCATGTTACGCTCTGCACTTTTTCCATGTGACTTCTAACACGCTGTGCCTAGCAATTTGCAGACAAAAGCAGGGCAGAACAAAGATGTCATGCTGTACCTGCGTTGCTGGCAATGGCGTTATGAGTGCCATAATGGCAACTTGCTGTCGAAGACAGCTTCCAAACTGATGGATCGCTGAGCCGACGATGGCTGTTAAAAAAACTCGTCGAATCCACGTCTGATGCACATGGTATTTACAAGGATTTGTCAAATTTCAAAAGATTTTGAATCTTGAAGCCACTTTTTTTCACCAAAATTGAGTTATCAAAAGAGTTCGGAACAGCATTCTATATCGAAAATTACAGGTGATTCTGACGGTCCTATTCAGCAAACCCTCAAAACGCTCGCGCGGTTTCGCATCCGCCGGGATGTTTATGATGATGATGATGATGATGATGATGACGACGACGACGACGATGATGATGATGACGATGATGGTGATCCATCAGAGCTATATTGTACTACATGTTGTTTTTTATGATCCATGAAGTCTATAATTCAACTGCTATAATTCAACTGTCGACATGCAATCATGACCCCCAATGGCCAATAGTTATTTGTGAGGATTTGGGTCAAATCAGTCGGGCAACTCTTTCCAGGATCCACAGAACATTATGGTCATGTTTTCTGAGCAGATTCTTGGGGAAATTCAGAGTTATGTTAGATTTAAGATGGAAAACACGGGTTTATGCCATGATTCACGGGGATGTAACCAACCCTTCCTAACCCGACCCTCCCAATAATACGGGTCAATGGTGGTACCTTGATGATATTGAGGGTGTGTTAACCTATATTCACCACCAACAACCACAACAATAAGGACCACTTTTCACCATCCAATCCATTCATACTGGGGGGCAACCTTTGTGCCCCCCCCAGTTCAGTGCATCAGGACGGCTCCTGGTGGTACCGCTTCCGCGCCATGGCCGCTTCCGGTGCCGCGTCCGGTGGTGCCGCTTCCCGCGTGTCGCAGGTCTTGCTGTCGGGCCATGGGGATCCGGGCTATCACTTCACCGCGCTGGGCCTGGCGGAGACGGGGCTCTGCCTGGCGGGGAAGACCCCAGGCTGCCTCAAGTGGCCCAGATGAAGATGGGAACTGGGGTTGGATCTCAAGAAGTGGACCAAAGTTAGTTTGTTTTTCCTTTTGACGGGGGGAATATGTAAGAGCACTTCAATGGGAAAACCTATGAAAACCCAATATTTTATGCTAACATATTATTCCCTCATTTTTCTTTACTGAATATAACTAAACTATACTAAACTAAATCAATGAAACTGATTTGAAGTGAGTAGTACAGCTCTGTGTTGATTCAACACTTATCACATTTGACCACCGGATCTTGAACCATGGGATCATGCTGGCGCCAAGGCAGAATACACCTGGCGGTGTGTACACCCCCATGTCAGCCTTGGAGCCAGATGTGCTGATGCTTGGCGAGAGCTACGGGGTTGTCCAGATGCCACTTCCTGGTTGTTTGAACATGGTGTGTATATATAATTATATATATATATAAAGTGATATATAAATAATTATGTTATATACATACATATTATATCAAATTATAATTACATGTTAAAAGTGTTTTTGTTCTTCATATTGATGTTTAATTAAATACAGTGATGAATTATTTTTTACTATATATATATAGATACATGTGTATAATATATATATATATTTATTTATTTATAACATAAATATGAATATGTACGTATTGCACATATAGTCAGATATAGTCAGTAGTTATATATGTTGTACAAACATGTGCCAAACTCCTCGGTTCAGGACAGCTCGCCTGGAAAGCATTGACCTGTTGAAAGTGGAGAAACCCAAAGCCACCGTAGGCGTGACACAGGTCATCATTTAGGCGTGACATGGCACCATGTTGCACCATGATATAGCAATACAACTTGGAGCACAGCCAAAGTGGCAGAATGCCAAAGTTGCCACAGCTGGTCTATTTCTGAAAGTTGCTGAAAATACACATAACAATCAGATCATAACGTGGTTTCATCATTTGGAACAGAAGCCGCAAGGGTTATTGCCATGTGTTTCCATCATGTTCTCAGCATACCGACCAACCTGTAGCACCAGAGCGCTGCAGTGAAAACCCCTTTCGCGCCGAAGGCGCCAGCTAGAAATGGAGCGCCGAGCTGTTGGAATGGGGGGGATGAGAACGCACTGCGGTACATCAACATGATCAACGGAGTTCAACATTGTAATCATCCGATTCCTTTTTGTCGGATAAAAACTATACTTTCCTTGATCCTTGAAGAGTCAACAAAAATGAGTTGGCAAGCCGACATGAGGTCCTTTTTGCACCCAGGTGAGCGGGCCAAAAGTAGCACCCCAGTGGCTTGATCCCATGGCCCACTGGCTGAACCAATGTTTTTCCCAACTTAGACCCATTCGATATCCCCAAAAAGCAAGCCACACCCTGGATCAGATACCCCCAGCAAATTAACATGCAAAATAGACTGCAGATATGTGTTTTATATATATATATGTATTGTTCATTGGTACCAAATCTATGTTGGTTTGCTTGAGGGTGTATTTTTATCATGATTTGGTTTGCACATGGAGTTACGTGGTACCCACTGGTTCGGCAGGTCACATCTTTGTTGCTACTTGGACTCGGGGCGACTCGGGGCAGTGTCGGTGTGTCTTTTTTGGGCTTCAAATGCAATAAGAAAGCTACTCTCCAGTGGTTTTGGGGAACAAAGACTATAGATATTCAGATGTCCTATTGAATGGGGGGCGAATTAATGAGCTACTGAAAGTGTGCCAACCACATGATAGTTTATAGGCTTGATTGAACATGGGATAGTTTTAACGCGGAAATATGACGTGCCCTATTTTTGATTATTTTTCCGACAAACCCTGGCCCAGCATGGGTCAGAAAATATGGTACCTCCATTCCCAACAGATGATCACCATGCGTCCAGGCCAATTCAATTGGCAGTTTGGCATGGGTTTGGGGTATAACTCATGTTCGATCAAACCCATATCCAGCAGAATCAATATGGTGATATGTGTGTTTATGTGGCTTGCAGTCTAGTGACCGTTGATGTTTGGTTGTTTCATTCTTGTTGATGCACCATTTTATACCTTAGATGATCACTTGAATTGGTTCTCTCTCACATTTATATATACATGTAATATTGTGTATATATATATATGAATATGGATAAACACAGGCACTACAAATAATATTGTATATATATATATATTTATAATTATATATACATGTATGAGAGAGGACACTCCGACCCTCCAAGACCCCCAAGGGTGCGGGAGCCTATGAGGACTCCACGCAGGAAATTGTTCAAACACCTTCCTCTTTTCAAGACTTAAGCTGACTTAAGTCAGCTTGTGTTTTTGCAAAAAAATCTTGCATAAAACATGTACGTATATATATATATATAGAGAGAGAGAGGGCGATGGAGAGAGAGAGAGAGAGAGATATATATATATAATGTTGACGTGCTATTAATAAACCTCCCCCCTGCCCCCCCCAAACATTAAGAGCATGAAAATAATGTTTAGGCCAAACATTGGCCGGGGGTCCCTGGAAAATTTTCCAGACCTATGTGGCGCCGAACAAATTGCCTAATTGAAAACGAATAATTACATAAGTGGACTTTCTTTCCATTTTTGTATTCCCAAAATGAATTGCCTAATTGAAAACGAATACATAAGTGAAACCCCTATCCACCCTAGCATTCCCAAAATGAATTGCCTAATTGAAAACGGATGGTTCAAATAGGAAAGGAATTGAGAAACAAATCCAACAAAAATTTAGACCCCTGAAATCCAAATACTTTATTTAGGGGGTGCAAACATTAATTATTATTTTGATGTTAAGGGTCTTTAGGACTACCCCATTTGCGCGATTGATTTTTTGCATTTTTTTGAAAGGGTTTAGTACGGAAACTAACCATTTGAGCCTTCTTGTTTTTCCCGAGAGCGTCTGAGCGCAGGGTTCTTCCAATAGTGGGGGTCTGTAAAACATCTTCTCATCTTCACATCTCATCTTCGCATTCTCTCATCTTCACATCTTCTCATCATCTTCACATCTTTTCATCTTCACATCCTCTCATCTTCACATCCTCTCATCTTCACATCCTCTCATCTTCACATCTCATCTTTACATCCTCTCATCTTCACATCCTCTCATCTTCACATCTGCTCATCTTCACATCCTCTCATCTTCACATCCTCTCATCTTCACATCTGCTCATCTTCACACCTTCCCATCTTCACATCTGCTCATCTTCACACCTTCCCATCTTCACATCTTCTCATCTTCACATCTGCTCATCTTCACATCTTCACACCTTCCCATCTTCACATCTGCTCATCTTCACATCTTCTCATCTTCACATCTTCTCATCTTCACATCTGCTCATCTTCACATCTGCTCATCTTCACATCTGCTCATCTTCACATCTGCTCATCTTCACACCTTCTTCACATCTTCTCATCTTCACATCTGCTCATCTTCACATCTGCTCATCTTCACATCTGCTCATCTTCACATCTGCTCATCTTCACACTTCTTATCTTCACACCTGCTCACCTTCTCTCACGCCTTCTTTTTATCTTTCTCTCTTAAGGCCGAGGGTGGTGCCGGCGGCGAGTCACGAAACGTCAACCCTTTCGCACGAAATGAGGGTCGATCGGCAAAAACTGAGGTAAAATTGCGATTTGACTTGTCCTGGAGCAACCCTTTCGCACGAAATGAGGGTCGATCGGCAAAAACTGAGGTAAAATTGCGATTTGACTTGTGCCGGAGCAACCCTTTCGCACGAAATGAGGGTCGATCGGCAAAAACTGAGGTAAAATTGCGATTTGACTTGCCCCGGAGCAACCCTTTCGCACGAAATGAGGGTCGATCGGCAAAAACTGAGGTAAAATTGCGATTTTACTTGTGCCGGAGCAACCCTTTCGCACGAAATGAGGGTCGATCGGTAGAAACTGAGGTAAAATTGCGATTTTTCCTGTGCCGGAGCAACCCTTTCGTCTGTGTGTAAAAGCGTCTGTGTGTAAAAGCGTCTGTGTGCAAAAGCTTCTGTGTGTAAAAGCGTCTCTGTGTGTAAAAGTCTCTGTGTGTAAAAGCGTCTGTGTGTCAAAGCGTCTGTGTGTAAAAGCGTCTGTGTGTAAAAGTGTTTGTGTGTAAAAGTGTTTGTGTAAAAGCGTTTGTGTGTAAAAACCTCTGTGTGTAAATGTGTTTGTGTGTCAAAGCGTCTGTGTGTAAAAAGCGTCTGTGTGTAAAAAGCGTCTGTGTGTAAAAGCGTTTGTGTGTAAAAGCGTCTGTGTGTCAAAGCGTTTGTATGTAAAAAGTGTCTGTGTGTAAAAAGCTTCTGTATGTAAAAGCTTCTGTGTGTAAAAGCTTCTGTGGGTAAAAGCTTTGTGTGTAAAAGCGTCTGTGTGTAAAAGTGTCTGTGTGTCAAAGCGTTTGTGTGTAAAAGCGTCTGTGTGTAAAAGTGTTTGTATGTAAAAGCTTCTGTGTGTAAAAGCTTCTGTATGTAAAAGCTTCTGTGTGTAAAAGCTTCTGTGGGTAAAAGCTTTGTGTGTAAAAGCGTCTGTGTAAAAGCGTCTGTGTGTAAAAGTGTTTGCGATGCAAACTATTGTCTTGCACTTCTCACTATTTTGTCTTGATACTCCTCTTCTCGACTGCCTATAACACAGCTTTCATATATCGTTTCTAAAATTGCATCTCCATACTAACAAGAGAAGACCCTGCTCCTCTACGCTCTCGGGCCATCCGTCGTCTAGTTTTCCAACTCCAGAACTTCCCAGGAAAGCAATTGAGAAAGGGTTTCAATAGGAAAGCAATTGAGAAACGAGTCCAACCACCAAAAAAAGTCCTGAGATCAAAATACTTTGTTTAGGGGGGTGGCAAAATTCATTTTTATTTAAATGTTAGTGGCTCCAGGGCCGCGGAAAAAAACAGAAAAAACGGAAAAAATAACGGGAAAAAAAAACGAGAAAAAAAAACAGGAAACAAACTGAACAAAAAAACGGGAAAAAATATCAAAAATCGGTTGGCGGGCGTACTTTATTATTACGGGTGGTTTATTAACGGCATGTGGACATTAAACTTGTAGTCCCATATCACCCTGTTCGTTGAACTTAGCAGCTTACAGATATTGCTACACTATTTGTGGGGTTAGCCGTCCCCATGACATGATCTCCGCTGTGAAAAGATCAGAGGCATCACGGCTTGGGAGCAACAAAAAAGAATATGGGTTACCACAATCGGTGCAGATGGAGATGAACATTTCATGGCAGATATGTCTATAGGATTCTATGGTTAATGGATTTTGATGGTGCTTATAAACCAACTTCGAGCTCTGTGGGAACTTTTGATAAGTTTCACTTGTTTCTATGTGTTTTCTCACAAAGGTGTGAAACATCATATCCAAACTGAAATTTGCAGCGTTCAGTTTCTCCAATGCAACCACCTCGGGCGTCTCGCGACCTGGCCTTTGGATCCTTTGGCCTGGTAGCCCATGGGCCCAATGGGGCTCGGCTACTCTCCGTGATCAATGGGTTTCTTTAAGGGAACATTTGGAGGAAATCATTGCTATCACCATCAAACACGAGGGTTCATGTAGTGTACATGTTCCATCATGTTCCCTCAAACACTTCGACTAAGGGTGGTTTCTGGATGGGAGTAGATCAAAATCCAATGGAAGTTCTTGGCAAGATCGCAAAAACATCAATCGAATGACCGAATATGGTGGTCGCGCGGTGGATTGTAAACTGAGAAAATGTTGGGGTAGTGCTCCATACCCAACTGTTCGGGGCTGAACTGTTTCATTTAGGGCAATGGTTTTTCCGAGAATCTCCAGTTGGGAGGCCACTAGGCTGTTTGGAAAGTAACCAGTTTCCATAGGAAGAGCCTCCTGGGTCATGGTCTACTTGCGCGGTTGGTGCAGGTCGGATATGCTGTTCACTCTGTGTTCGTACAGTGTTCATTCACTTCTTCAGTCACTTGAGGGTCACTGCAATGGAGGCAGCGGGCCTATCATATACGATTTTTTTCGCAAATGCAGCCGTCGGACACCGGGGCGGCCAGCAGCAAAAACTACAATGTACATGTGTAAATGCATGTGAAACATTATGAAACCATTCTCATTTAGGTTGTCATCGGATTAAGACAGTTTATGAAAGTGATTAATTAATATTAATTATATTATATATTGCAGAATTTCATTCATATTATATCATATAGGTCATCAACCATCTCACTGCACAGCATTTTCTCACTGCAACCATGGCATTCTGGGAGTATCCTGCTACCAACGGAGAGTTCTTTGAAATTTTCCTTGGTTATGAATACAAAAGTGATTGCTTGATCCAACTGGGAAAATTTCTGAACATCTTACATCATCCATCCTTGGAACACAACCGGTAACACTGCAGAATGAAGGGTCACCGGGAAACCCGAATGAGTCTTTGCCGTGGAATCCGGTGGACCGTTGGAAACCAATGATGGGGTTTGGACAATTGGACGGCACCTAAATGACAAATTCAAGGAAAGAAACCTCACACTCAAAATTTCACCACACACATAGATATATAATTATATATACACATACTCATAACTATACATTATATTAATATACCCACTTATACTCGTGTTTGCTTTTCCATTGCCCATCATCCTTGCGGTACCAAGCGGTGCCAAACTTCGTCGGCTTGTTTCGCGCCTGGCGCCATGTGCCGATGTCGCCGTCAGCAGATGCATATTGCCAGGGGCCCCAAAGCCTGGGAGGACAGTGGTAATAGCTGGGCTATATCCCCTTCCGTAACTAGTTTAAAAAACATTTGATGAACCATACCAAACTGCACGTTTGGACAAGATAGACACTCTTTGGATGAGGATCCCAGACTACTTTCTTCGGCTCCCAAAAGTAGAATTGATGGCACCCCAAAAGGTTCAGTCCTCCCATTCTTTTTAGCAGGAATTGTTCGAACGTGTTTAGAACCTCCAAGGTGGAGACACTCTTCCTGAACCCCTTCGAAAAGTGGGTCTTCTATGGAAGCGCCTTGGTGAAGATCAAAGCTACCTCTCTGACATGAGGATACATGAGGGAAACAAGTGAATTTTGCAATATCTTGACGTGGTGTTTGGTTTCAATGTTCGATCATGTGTTTTTTAATGGTTGATGTTTATCACAAGAATTAGTTTGTTATCCAAAGTTACTTTCATCTCTTTTTTGGGGCTGGGCTGGAGGCATCCAAAAAATTCAACCATTTCTTTATTCATCATCGCTTTCCATTCAGACTTACGTAAATATGTATATATTACATTTATATATATATTTATAGTATATATGTGTAAATATTCATCCATTTGCTGCATTTTTTGGAAATCTGAGCAAATATGAAGATCGAGGATTTCCTCATCTAAAACAACATCAGTTTCCGCAATGTCCCTGCATTGCAGCTGATTGCAGCTGAGGATTTCCCTGCAAATTCGTTGTGCATTTGATTCTGAGCGTCGTGGTCACGGCTCAGGCCGACTTTGAAAAATCGGGTTTCATGAAACACGGGTTTCGCCGCAAAGGCCCTGTAGTAGTGATATATCTAATGCCTTGTTGGAAACTAGTCTGAAATTATCTGTAGATGAGTATTGGAAATTATTGGAAATGGATATGTTTTTTGGTGCCAGGTTTGTATAGAGGGTGTTCTAGGGATAGTTATATCTCTTTGAAATACTTTGACACATGGATTTTTGAACTATCACAACTATCCAACACAGGGCCGTAGGGAAAGTCTCGAGGAATGTCACATGGCAAGATTCCAAACAATATCGTGCCTAGCTCTGCAGGAATGATCCCAAGCAACCGCTGCTTAAGAGAAACAAGCACGAAGACCTTGGCACCAGCTTGATGATCTTGATGCAAATTGCATAGCTAACAGTATGCTAACAGTCAACGCAAAGACCATTAGCTCCAGAGGAAATCAGCTTTTCTGTTGTGGAAAACGTTTGTTTGACATCCTTACATCATGTTCGTTGCATTCATTGTGCATCATCCAAATATATCCAAATAAATGTCGACCTTGGATCACTGTCGACCTTGGGACCCTTTGATTAGAATTGAGATAGACTTTATCCTTGGATCAATCTCGCCCCTGTTTTATTGGAAGATTCCTCGGTCATTCAGCAACTAGGCCAACGGCTACGGAGAATCGTTCATGGGAAATCATCAAAGAATCAAAATTATACCTGACCCTCTTAAAATTTGACATAGCTGAGGAAAATAGATTGTGTTTTACCTATTAAGGATCGATATTTTTCATGGCTATATTAAATTATCAAAGGGTACATCTTCCAGATCCTACGCTGCTAAACATATTGTGAGTTATTGTGACTAAAAGGATTTATATTACATTTAAAGATAAATAACTATATAATATACAAAATAATTTATATACTGATATATATATATATCATATAAAGCACCTTTTAAAGCATCTTTGTTGTTGGCAGTCCGGGTTTTCTTCCCGGCCAGTGGCCGGGTTCTTTCTTTTTTGAAGGCGGTGATCTACTTTCAGCGGGACATCCAACATGTCTCCAGGAGCCACGCGGGATTGGAGTTGGCATGACTTCCCCAAAGGTTGGTTACCTGGTGAATGGTATTGAATGGTTGGGGGGTGGCTGGTTTTGTTGGGACTCGGGGCAACATAAGATCTGGTTTTGAAGGGTTTGTAAGGTTTGGTTTGTTTATGAGAAACGAGTGTGATAAGCCTGGGCTGAACCTACAAGCACTGATTGCAAGCAGAGACAGGAGTTCATTTGGAAGAGAGTTGCTCAGATGTTAGTAACTGCTTTCAGGAAACAACGCTGCATCCCATTCCTATGTGATATAAGGGTAAGGACCCAACTGCAATTGTAGGGATTTTCCGGCTTCAACGCTTGCTGACAGTCTGGTTCAACGTGAATGGATCACTTAAATTAAACTTAAGTATGTTTTTGCATGTTGGTGCCATTTATGGCAACGATTTCTAAACAGCATGCTCTAACATCAGCAGTGGCAGGACCAATCAACATTTTGTGCAGCTTGGCTGCAGGATCTGTTTTGCGGTGGCCACATGGCCAATGTAGGCCATGTGGGAATTAGCCAAGCCACTAGATACCCCACAACTGCTGGTGGTGTTATGCTCATCATATCCCCCCTATATACTTTTTACCAGAGGATGAACGAAAAACCGGCTACGCGCAAGCAATTTTGTCTTTCAGGGCTTCAGGATTTATATATTTGAGGGTTTGAGGGTTTTAGGGTTTGTTGTTTAAGAGTGCTAGCCCTACGAAGGGATTTGAGCATGCCAAAGGATATGCAGGAAAGGACCAGGGCCAAACGTAGGGATTGCATCGCTGTTTGAAGATCCTCTATACTAACCCCCCCAAAAAAAAAAACATAGTAACTCCAGCAAGGATAGTTGCAAATATGCGTTCTGTTATTTCAACGATCGGTATCATTATCATACACCTATATATATATAAGATCTCGAGAATTCCAGCAACGGCCTTGGGCCTTGGGTTTCTGGTGGACAATCATTCGTGGGTCTGAGGAGCTCAGTCTGTGGGTGATATTCTCCGGTGCTTTTTGTTCATGCACCCTCCAGTCAAGTATAGAAGTCCTTGTAGGTCCGACAGCTATGATGAATTGCATTTGAAAGTAGCAACGCTTTATTGCTACCAAACATGCCTCATGATTTTGAAGGCTTTGGATATATGTCCAGTTCATTGATGTTCACTGTGTTTTTTATGCCTATTCAATGTGAAGTTTGGGCCCCGTCATTGTTTATTTTCCAGATGGTCACTCCTTGATGAGCTGCCCAAGGCACATGTTCACTTCACCTGATCCACTCCATTCACCATATGCCCTCCAAGAGGGCGTTGCTGCACTGATGCTTGGATTGTACTGGTCTGTGTGGTCTCTGACTCAAACCTTCCATGTTGATGAGTCTTGAAGGTTGCTGCGCTCATTTCCTGGCTGCAAAAAAAACACATCCTTCTCCACAGCAACAGTGGAGAAGAAAGAGGGATATCAATGATCATTGGCCAAACATGGTGAAATGGGGCGACTCTCCGTGGCGGAACCCCCAGTGTCATCGCAAGACACTCTCTCATCCATGTGTTGGAGAGGAAGTTCGTGGCAAGGGGCATGATATGGCATGATGTGTGCCATGAAGTGGAATATGGAGCATGCTAAACTTTAATGCCACGAAGCTGCTGCATCTACTTGAAGTGGGGTAAAGCCACGGAAAAAACAATAACCTCCATTTTGGGGGATGATTTTGGATGGTTTTTTCAAGCCATTCTCGTAGCCCCCTTTTTTTGTGCCCGGGATTATGCCGGTATATGCCGGTCACAGCTGTGGGGCAAAGACTTGTCTTATGCCGAGTATACCGAATACCCTCTCGAAAGCAAACATGGACACATCAAATTCAACCATACCATTTATTTATATATATAGTTACAAATATATATATATATGAAATTTGAATATTGAAATGTTATGATCTCTGGATCCGTGATCCACGGTCACTATATATGTCCAACTGACTGAGTTCACCAGAGATCCCGAGGATCACCAACCACTTTCTGATCAACAACCGTTCCATCGTCAGATACCAACTCCAGCACCCCGCGCCTCGGCCGCGGCTGGCCGGGTGCCAGGTTGGGGCCAGCTTGGCTGGGGTCAAAACATGTCAAAACCTTGGTGCAGCCCGGTGAACCGCAAAAATGCGGGGTAAATATATATATATATACATGGGTATATAAATGACTATACATGGTGGGTATATAAATGGCGTAAAATAAACATAAATAAACCATCCTTCAAAATCTTGCGAGGATTTTATTTTATATTGATCCGTATGCCGAAAGATCTGAAAGGGATCCTTCGGTGCTGGAATCGTTTCGTTGCTCATCGCGAGGATCAGATGACTCTCTACTTGGGTTATCGCAATGATGAAAGGCTCTCTGCGGGCGGTGGCACAGATTCGGGGTATCATACGGAGAGTTTCAAAAGTCATGCCCAGATTAGTGGGAATCGTTAAAAATAGCACGATTTTTGTAAATTGCATAGGAAATGCATGATTTTCCGGTTTTCATGCTTGGATTTATGATTCTTTACAAATCCAGCGTTGAGGTGGTGTTTGGCATGTCAGTTGAAAACTTCACATCTGAGTTACTTAAGACTTGGTCGTTGCATTTACAGTAGGTTGTGTTTTGATCAATTTCATACTTCAAGAAGGGAAATCATCAACAAACGGCATTATTTCAGCCATTTTGAGTTTGGTGACTTCTTTTATATTGCACTATTATAATTCGGCAAGATGAATGAACGACTAATAACAAGCTATTTGAACCGACCAGCATAATTAAGGGGTTTCTATTATTCGTTTTGTTGCTGTTGCTGAATAGCGTTCCTGGAAATGTATCTGAGTGTTGTTTTTGTTCTCCCTGAATTCGTAAGAGGAAAAACTTGCTGTTTTTGCCATCCAACAATTCAGGAAGGAAGCGTGTCCTGTCGATTGCTTGGCATGAAATAAATAGTGAAAGCACAGGGCCGCGTACTTCTGTGTGCGTGTGTCCACTTATTGCCTACATCAAAGAGAACATGATTCCATGAGGCCTACATTTCTTTTGCATGAGTTAAACTAAATCAACGTAACATGACGTAACATAAACATAAATATGAATAAATGAACAATGAAATGAATATATAAAAAACAAATAGATAAAAATACAGCATTAAAAACAACAAAACAATAGATGAATGAATGAACGGGTGGATGAATGAAAGAAAGAAAGAAAGAATGAATGAATGAATGAATGAAATGACATTGAATGAATGAATGAAATTGATTGATTGAATGATTGAATGACCGAATAAATGAATGAATTTAATATAATATAATATTATATTATATTTAATGAAATATAATTTAATATAATATAATATTATATATAATTTAACATAACATAATATAATATAATATAATATAGTATAATATAGTATATAATATAATATAGTATAATATAGTATATAATATAACATAACATATTATAATATAATATAGTATAATTACATATATATATATATATATATATATATGCATTTTAGTTGGTAATAGTTTATACTATTTTATTCATTATATTCTATACATTGCATAATTTTATATATACGTGGGACCCAAAAGAACCGTTTTCTTTTGACTCCATTTCAATCAAGTAGAGTACATCAATTATTGCCCCTTGTTTTGGGTATGTTTTGCAATTGTGGTTTTCTCCAAGTCATTTCGGTGCCCGAAAAAAACACCTAAACCTTCAACACAATCATCGCGCAGGGGAGAAGTTAAGGTGAATGCCTCCCAGTGGATTTCCAGCCGCGTGGCCATATGGATGGATGAAAATGGCCATGTCAGGGATTGGATGGGCGTAGCATGGCGGATGTCAACATTGGGATAATCTGTTTGTTGGATTCTGTACATGGAGGATCTGGGATATCCATTTGAAACCTTGGGTTCCGCCAAAATTGTGAGCTGGTCAGGTCATTCAGAGGATGGGGTTCCAACCGGTTCAGGGTTCGTTTGTGCACGTCAAAAGTGGGTCGTTTGTGCACGTCAGACGGTTGGTCGTCTGTGCACGTTTTTGTTGTGTGTTTTTGTCATTGTATCTCTGCAACATGATTCTTCATCTAGCTTTTTTTTCAACATCTCAAGAGAGCTGCTTTCGTGTGCCATTTGGTGGAGCTGCTTTCGTGTTCTCTCACTGAAGTTCACCCAAGTTCTTTCACAGAACTCATCTCACAACTCACACAACTCATCTCACACAACTCCACTCATCTCACAACTCACAGAACTCATCTCACACCACTCCGCTCATCTTACAACTCACACAACTCCTCTCATCTCACAAGTCACACAACTCATCTCACACAACTCATCTCTCACAACTCATCTTACACAACTCAACTCACTCAAGAGCTGCTTTCGTGTGCCATTTGGTGGAGCTGCTTTCGTGTTCTCTCACTGAAGTTCACCCAAGTTCTTTCACAGAACTCATCTCACAACTCACACAACTCATCTCACACAACTCCACTCATCTCACAACTCACAGAACTCATCTCACACCACTCCGCTCATCTTACAACTCACACAACTCCTCTCATCTCACAAGTCACACAACTCATCTCACACAACTCATCTCTCACAACTCATCTTACACAACTCAACTCACTCAAGAGCTGCTTTCGTGTGCCATTTGGTGGAGCTGCTTTCGTGTTCTCTCACTGAAGTTCACCCAAGTTCTTTCACACAACTCATCTCACAACTCACACAACTCATCTCACACAACTCCACTCATCTCACAACTCACAGAACTCATCTCACACCACTCCGCTCATCTTACAACTCACACAACTCCTCTCATCTCACAAGTCACACAACTCATCTCACACAACTCATCTCTCACAACTCATCTTACACAACTCAACTCACTCAAGAGCTGCTTTCGTGTGCCATTTGGTGGAGCTGCTTTCGTGTTCTCTCACTGAAGTTCACCCAAGTTCTTTCACAGAACTCATCTCACAACTCACACAACTCATCCCACACAACTCCTCTCATCTCACAAGTCACAGAACTCGTCTCACACCACTCCACTCATCTCACAACTCACACTACTCGTCTCATCTCACAAGTCACACAACTCATCTCACACAACTCATCTCTCACAACTCATCTTACACAACTCAACTCACTCAAGAGCTGCTTTCGTGTGCCATTTGGTGGAGCTGCTTTCGTGTTCTCTCACTGAAGTTCACCCAAGTTCTTTCACACAATTCAATCTCACTCAAGAGCTGCTTTCGTGTGCCATTTGGTGGAGCTGCTTTCGTGTTCTCTCACTGAAGTTCACCCAAGTTCTTTCACAGAACTCATCTCACAACTCACACAACTCATCCCACACAACTCCTCTCATCTCACAAGTCACAGAACTCGTCTCAGACCACTCCACTCATCTCACAACTCACACTACTCGTCTCATCTCACAAGTCACACAACTCATCTCACACAACTCCTCTCTCACAACTCATCTTACACAACTCAACTCACTCAAGAGCTGCTTTCGTGTGCCATTTGGTGGAGCTGCTTTCGTGTTCTCTCACTGAAGTTCACCCAAGTTCTTTCACACAACTCATCTCACATGAAAGAGCAGTGCGAGGAAATGCTCTACAGCAAGAAAGATGATGAGGTTGCTGTGCGTGTGCAGGCATAGGAACATGAACCTTATTAACTCACCCCACCCCACCGGTAACTGATCATGAAAGAGCTGTGCCTGTCTCTGCTCTACGGGAAGAAAGATGATGAGGTTGCTGTGCCTGTGTGTGCATAGGAACATGAACGTTATCATCCCACCCCACCCCACCCCACCCCCCCACCCCAAGGGTAACTGATCATGAAAGAGCAGTGCGTGTAAGTGCTCTACAGCAAGAAAGATGATGAGGTTGCTGTGCGTGTGTCGGCATAGGAACATGAACCTTATTAACTCACCCCACCCCACCGGTAACTGATCATGAAAGAGCTGTGCCTGTCTCTGCTCTACGGGAAGAAAGATGATGAGGTTGCTGTGCCTGTGTGTGCATAGGAACATGAACGTTATCATCCCACCCCACCCCACGGGTAACTGATCATGAAAGAGCAGTGCGTGTAAGTGCTCTACAGCAAGAAAGATGATGAGGTTGCTGTGCGTCTGTATGCATAGGAACATGAACCTTATTAACTCACCCCACCCCACCGGTAACTGATCATGAAAGAGCTGTGCCTGTCTCTGCTCTACGGGAAGAAAGATGATGAGGTTGCAGTGCCTGTGTGTGCATAGGAACATGAACGTTATCATCCCACCCCCCCACCCCACCCCACCCCCCCCATGTTTTTGTTTCGACCTAATACCTACATAGGTACATGCATGAGTATTGAGCACATTTATATGCGCCTTCAAGGCTCAAGAAAGAGGTATATAGAGTAACCCTGTAGACAAGCACTGACCGGCAACAGGCTGAGAGTAAAAGAGTGCTGTCATTGGGGAAGACGCCTTAGCTGATCTTGAAGTAGACGCTAGGGCCCCTCTTCAAGTGGTAGCGGAGCAGTGATCCCTCATTGAGGGTGAGCTCCAGGTAGAGCCCAAGAAATGGCAAGCCATGGCTATGATGATGATGACTTCGACATTGTCGATGCAAATTGAATGGAACCAATATGACTCTTATGCAATGAGAAGAGCACCCCAGCATACACAGATTCATATGACGCAACAGATGACTACAAAGGTTGCTCCAGCCTATGATGGGCGAACCAGCTTCTTTGCTTTTGAGGATGCAATTGATGACTGGTGTGACATTACGGAGTTAGAACCAGAGAAACGTGGTCCAGCATTGCGCAACAGACTGGAAGGAGATGCTCAACAATACAAGAGGCTATTGGATAGAGAACTACTCAGGGATCCCCATGAAGGAGTGCACTATTTCAAAAGATTTCTACGACCTCATTTCATCAAAGGTGCCCAGAACGTGTTCTTATACCGTTTCATGCAGTTCATGAAGTTCAACAGAGGAACCATGGATCTTCAGAAGTGGATGACTAGATTTCAACTCACTGGCAATAGACTTATTGAGTCTTGGATGGATTTACTTCCAGAAGTAACAGTGACTAGTCCTGAAGCAATCCTGTTTGTTCAACAACGACGTCAAGAACATGAACGAGATCAACAAGAGAGAGCTGAAGTAGCAGCAGCCTCAGGAACACCCCATGTAGCTGTTCATTGGACAGATGAACTGGCACTAGCGGCATTCAGACAATTTCAGGAAAATCGTAGAGAAGCACAGCGACAAGCATTCCCACTGGGTGAAAATTTGCTAGCATTGATTTTTGTAAGTCTAGCTGACCTGAGTCAAGATCAGAGAAACACACTCACAAGTATCATGACACATCGTGGACGAACCCTCGATCGATACAGTATTCAAGAACTACGTGACCTGTTTTTGGAAATGTTTTGCACTACCAAAACAGCAGTTGACAATCCATTGATGCAACCCTCTGGCATGGCACAGAGAAGATCTTTCCTCGTACTGGATGAAGGTGAATTAGAAGGAACCGACGGCTATTGGGCCGAAGATGAAGAAGACGGCGCAGAAGGATTCCTGGATGCTTTAGAAGATGTTTTCTGGGTTTATGATGACGCCAACTTCACATGGTATCAGAGAAGGTTCCAAGGCAAATACATCAGACGAGGCAAAGGTAAAGGAAAGAGAAAAGGAAAAGGAAAAGGCAGAGGAGGACGAAGGTTCTTCAGATCAAGAAAAGGAAAAGGCCGAGGAAAAGGAAGAAGGAAAGGCCGTGCTCACATGGTGAGTGAAGAAGATTATGAAGAAGATTGGCAAGAAGATGAATGGAATGAAAACTATGACGGCTGTTGGGCCGATGATCAAACCTGGAATGAAGGCTATTGGGCCTATGATGATCTGTACTACATGGATGAGTATGGATACTTCCAGAAGAAAGGAAAAGGAAAAGGAAAAGGAAAGAAAGGCAAGAAAGGATGATGATGGAAAAGGAGGAAAGCCAGGAGATGGAAAAGGCAAGTCGAACTATGTTCAACCTCAGACCACATCAGCTCCTGCCATACAGAATCAACCAACTCAACAAGCTCATTATTCTTCTGCAGCTTCAAGTTCTGGTCATGGTTTCTTTTCATTTGGAACAACTGAACCAGCACGTGTTGATGTTGCAGAGACAGAGCCAGCACGTGTTGATGTTTTGACATCCACGTATGCAGCACAAGATGAACAACGACGTACTCGTCGTGGAGGACAGAACCAACGTGATGCAAGAGCACATCAAAACAGGAGAGAAATGAAGAGATTCCCTGTTCTGGTTGGAGAAGTTGGTGCACTACGACAAGGTGTACAACAACGTCCAGCTGTAGTGCCCAGGCAAGTTGGTCTTCAAGAAGGTGAGGCTTCATGGAAGCCATTGGCAAAAGGCACAACATTGTTTTCATATGGATGCTCTACAGAGATAGAGGAACCATCACAGCAGAGTGCTTTTTCATTTCATACTGTACAAACTGATCGGGCATGTGAGAATGGACTAGCTTTTCACACAGAGAATTCTGCACCACCAACTGTGTGTATTCTGGATCTTGGATGCACAAGAGCTATGGGCTCTCGACGAGCAGTTGAAGCATTTTGCAGATATGTTGACTCACATCCCAACAGTGGACTCTGGTATGAAATTCAGCCAACAAGTTCAAGATTCTTCTTTGCAAACTCGCAACAATCAAAATGTACTGAGAAGCTCGTGATATTCATGTATGATCATGGATGGAACACTCAGTTTACAGAATTCGACATTGTCGAAGAAGGTGATGTCCCATTGTTGATGTCACTTCCACAGATGAGAAACCTTGGATTTAAATTTGAACTTACTCCAGAGAAGGCTTATTTGTCCTGTGCACGTATTGGCATGAGAAAAATGGTTTTGAGGACAGCCATTAGTACTCATCTCATTCTCGACCTACAAGATGTAGCATGGTACATGAGCCAAGTTCATTTCAAGACTCCACAAGTCAAAAGTTTCTATTCACAACACGATCACTTTGAGTACAGCCAGATTGCTGTCAAACAAATGATCATGAAGGAGAAGCTTTGGTGACTGGTGACTACTGGCAGGTTGATCCACTACGTCGTGAACTCATCAGGCACCACAAGGACAAGAGAATGAACTTACATGAGATGACTCGATCAGAGAAAACTCCAATTCCAAAAGAACAACTTCTTGATGAGAGAGAAACCCACATGGAATTCCAGAAGAGCAAGAAGAAGGTTCTTCACAAGGACAACTGGCGCACTGAGAAGAAGAGGTTTTCTGAACAGAGGGAAGAGTTCTGGAAGGGCAAGACCATCTACAAGATCAAGGAGGACTACGTGATCCCAGATGACATTGTCAGAAGTGACATTGATCGTGCAAAGCCCTTTCGTGGAAACATTGATGATCTTTTTCATCCTGAGTCAGCCTCTTCAATGCCATCAGGTGTACAGAAGAAGAAGCCAAGCTCCTTAAAGAAGGAGGAAGGCAAACCGATTTCAAATGGACCAGGCTCGAAAAAGATTGAGGTAGGTCCACCTGCAGCCAAAAGACACGTAGGTAAGCAGAAACCTCAGGTTGTCGATGACTCTCAATCAGGTTCATCAAGAAAGAAGGTTGTTGTCTCCTATCCCAAGCTTGATGAAGAAGATGAGCTTGACAAAGTAGCTAGGGAATTAGGTTTGGACAAGATTGATTCAGATGAACCTCAAGTCATTGAACCAAAACATTCTGCACCTGCGCGCAACCGTGGTAAGCAAGATTCAGAAAGTCAAGTTGAGAAACTAGGTAGTGATGCTCTTGAGCCCAGGCGAGTTTCGATTCCACTGCCTGGTAGTGAAGTGCAAGCCATGACACCAGCATACAGAAAGATGCTCAGGAAACTGGAGGATAGTGTGGAACTTTACAAGCTTCACATTAAACACTATCACATGTCTCCTACTCAATTCAGACGAAGGACTTCCATGTTAGGACTTCCTGACTCTGTCTATCAGAAGTATGAGGAGATGTACAACAAGTGTCGTGTGTGTAGTACTTCCATTGCACCACCGCCGCGAGCCAGAATTTCAGGCATACGATCCACCAACTTTGGAGATGTTTTTGTTGATCATGCTGAAATTCAGTTGAGGAAGAACAAGTACATGGTGTTGCTTGTTCTTGATGGTGCAACCAACTTACTTTGGGCTACGGCACAAAACTCACTGAACAACAAGGAGACCATTCAGGCTCTAAGGTTGTGGAGTGATGAACACAATTGTATGCCTAAAGCCATTGTAGGTGATGAAGCTTTCTTTCAAGAAGACTTTCTGACTTATTACCGAACTCATGGTATCAAGGAATGTCCCTGTGGTTCAAGAACCCCATGGCCTAACAGAGCTGAATCAGCTGTCAGACTTTCAAACGACAATGGCAAATCATGTCCAAGAACCTTGAAGATGATAGGTTCAAGGGAATCACCATCAGAGAAGCTGTGAAGCGTACTGTTTGGGCCAGAAACACTCAACTCACTGTTAGTGGTTATTCTCCTTTGGAAATTGCCACTGGTAGACGACCACCAGATCTTCTGGATATTGAGACTTCTGATCCTGCTCAACTTAGTGTTGATCCCTTACCTGAAGACAAAACACAACTCGAGTTGCAAAGGTTAGCACTGAGGGCACACCAGGAAGCCAGACAAGCTGCTGATCTCAGACATGACATGGCCAAACGAACAATGCCATCAGATGGACCTTACAAACCAGGTGATAAGGTTTTCGTTTGGAGTTCCCCTGTCAATGCTAATGCTATTGCTTCAAAGGCATGGAAGAAGGAAAGATGGATCAGAGGTACTGTTATCTCTCAGGAAGGTGCTATGGTCAATGTTCATGTTGACAACGCAGTCATGCGTGTTAATCAATCGAAGGTGAGACGTGACCATGATGAATGGCATGATGTTGCTGTTCCTGGACTTGACACATCGGAACCTGTCCCACTTGCAGTTGAAGATGAAGATGACTATGAACCAGATATCGCTGAATATGCTGAAGCATACTTAGGTGAACAAGCTCACTGGTTTTGTCAGACTGGCAAGTGTGATGTTGTGGAACTCTTCAGTAGCAACACTGGTTTTAGTTGGCACATGGCACGATTGAACATGAAGGTTGGTGAACCCATTGACCACAAGCATGGTTGGAGTTTCAACAGCAAAAAGAAACAAAACCAAGTTTGGAAACAACTTGAGAAGCTTGATCCTGAATACGTGTTGATCACAAATCCTTCACCAAATTCCTGGAAATACTCGGTATTCAAGTTTTGCCTTGATGTGATGAAATGGCAAGCTGACCGAGGAAAAGGTTTCTTGGTGATTGCACCACCTGATTCAGGATTTGCTCAGTTTTTGGCTTGGAAGAAATTTCAGAAAGACAAAATCAAGTATCACATTGGTTGTTTCAACCTTGACATGACAAATTACTGCCGTTGTGATCCTTCAATCAAGAACTTGCGTGTGTATTACAATCATGATGAAGACTTTGACATGTTGGAACCACAGCATGCCTTCAATAGAGAAGGGAAGCTTTGGAATGATCCACAATGGAAGGTCTTACCATCTCACTTGTGTTCATTCATTGCGCAGTTCACACAACATGTACCTTTGCAGAACATGAGACAATGTTTCTTGTTTGAAGATCTGTTGGAACATTTTGATGATGGAGCATTGTGTGGCACGTCAATGTTTTTGGACCGTGAACCTGAGTGCTCGTGTTTGTTGCAAGATTTGCATCATGTTGAGACCTCGATTCCAGTGCCATTGAAGCACATCCTTCCACAGAGGTTTACCACTCAGTTACTTGTTCAAACATTGAGGAAGATTGATCAGTTGCCAAGGAGTACAGAGGCTAATGTCAGAGAATCAACTGACCCCAGAATCATTGAACTGATTCCTGGACTTCAAGATGTCAGAAAGAAGACATTGCCTCAAATGTACTTTGAAGATTGCAGTGTGTTCAGAGGAACTTATGGAAGAGTGAATCCTTTGTTTCAACATCCTGAAGATGCTGTCCTACTTATTTGGAAACATGGTGACTATGATCATGTTTACTTCATGTTTGTGTCACAGTTGTATCCACATCATGAACAGTTCAAAATCCATGAATGGAGTATGATCGTCTTTTCACGAGAAACGACTGGTGCTATCAAAAGGAGAGTTGAAGATCCTCCTAGTTTAAGTAGCACACCACCAAATGGTGACGATCCCATTCATCCAGATCAGCATGGTGATGTTCCACCAAATGATGATGAGATGTTGAGTGGTGATGAACCAGAAGATCCTCTGGATGATGATAATCAACCTGATTACAATACTGGACCCGATCCAGGTGATGATGATGATCAAGAGTATATCATTCCAGATGATTATGGACCACCACCTGATGATGATTTGGATATGCCAGGAATACAGGACTCGGGGGAAACACATCAACCAAGTTCACCATCAACTCCGTTTTCCAATCCTGACATTCCAATCGAAGAGATTGCTGATCCTGGACAAGATGACGATTCACCACCAGGACCTGATCCGACGTCAGAGCCTATCAGAGTTCAAAGGAAACAGAGACAGATCTCAACTGATTCTACTGATGCTTTACCAAAGGCAAAGGCAAAGGTGATTATCAAGAGGCCAAAGGTTCAATTACCAGGTCATGTTCAGCCAATTTCAGTTCCTACTCAGAAACCTTATGAAGATGAAGATGAAGATGAAGGACCTTCACATGATCCTACTGCCTCAAGTTCACATGATAATACAATTCCATTGCCTACTACTACACCAACATCGTTTACGCCAGGTGACTTTGCGCAGCCAGCGCAACAGCAGTCTTCACAAGGAACACCAGAATTGGTATCATCACAACATGATGATGATGAAACAGAACCATATGAAACAGACGACACTCCTGTTTTGACTGAGGATGACATTGCCCAGCTTCAGGAAGAAGATGTGGACACTGAACCTTACACATCAGACCACTCTCATTTTGTCGATGTTGATGGTACTGTTTTCGTTCCTTTAGGACCAAAGATCCAAGCTGCACCTGAATTTGGTTCATACGATGTTACTGGATTCAAACAGTTTGAACAGTATCTTGCCAAGAATGGAAAGAAGCAGCCAAAGGCAGAATCAGTTATCACTCAAGAAGTCTTGAGAAAGTATGCTAAGGAGATCAAACAAGCCAAGCTTGAAGAATTCAGAAGTTTTCTGGATTTCACTGCCATGACTTTCAGAGACAAGAGACGTCATAAGATTGATAACTATGTCACTGGCAGATGGGTGCGTACCATCAAGGTTGATAAGGATGGACAGTTCAAGAAGTTCAAGGCTAGATGGGTATGTAGAGGCTTTCAAGATGCTCAAAAGTATGACTTACAGACTGACAGTCCTACTGCTACCAGGTATGGTTTTCGTTTGGCATCTCAGCATGCAGCCTCGATGTACTGGGATTTACTCCATTTAGACTTGAAAACTGCCTTCCTTCAGGGGGAAACATACGACTTAGACCGCCGCGTTATCCATGTTCAGTTGCCTACTGACATTGGTTTGCCTCCTTACTTGGTTGGTTTGTGCACTCGTTCCGTCTATGGACTTGCGGACGCACCACGTAGATGGTGGAACCGCCTTGACAAATTTCTGATTTCGCTTGGTATTCAACCTACAAGAGCTGACAGGTGTACATATGTATGCTATGATGGTGCTTTCAAGGAGCCAAAACAGGTTAGCTTTGCTGACTCTGAGGCAACAGAACCAGCACCTGTGACATACTACGTAAGCTCACAAGACAGTGAGGAAACGCGTGATGAATCCTCCGACATTGCTGAGGAAGTTCATAAGTCTCTTTTGGTTGAAGAAAGATTGTTTTCAGCTTGCTATCAACAAACCCAAACATGGAAACAGAGGAAAGAGTTCAAGGAGAAGAAGGTTGAAGATTGTGCTTGGACTCCTGTTGTTGATGAAACTTTGTTGAAGTTTTTGGAATCTGTTGAACACAAGTCTGGTTGGTATCCTTTTGAAAATGGTCATGCTCAAGTTGCCTATCGTGCAAAAGCTTTGAGAACTCCTGATTCACATTATGATCGAAAGAAGTTTCACTTGAGAACTTCTATTGTGAAGAGGAAAGGAGTTTGGTGGTTGCTTGAGATGAATCATGACATGAACAAGGACAATGTTTCCACAAGTTTGGAAGAAGAAGCTGAAGTACTTGTTTCAGTCTTCTTACCTTCAGAGCGTACTTATCTTGCCACGACACCACAGTTGACACCAGAGATTGTTGAACAACTCTTGGAACACTTCATGGACCCTGTGAATGGCAGTAATGCCAAGGGAAGAAAACCTATTGGCATGTGTTGTTTGCATGTTGACGCCTTGTTCATTACAGGAACTCCAGAGTTTCTGGAGAAGTTCAAGAAAGTTGTCAAGTCACAATTCAAGATTGGTCATGAAGATGTGAATGATTTGATGTTCACTGGTCAACGTGTGAAATGGATCATTGATGAGAAGACCAAGAAGAAATCACATATCACTGTTGAACAATCACTTTGCGTCAGTGAACTTACTGAGGTTGTCATACCAAAAGGTTTGAAGGATGAAGACAAATGTGACAAAGATCTCCACACTGCCTACAGATCACTCTTAGGTAGTATCAATTGGTTACAATCAAGAACTCAATTTCAGTCATGTTATCAGTTTTCACGTTGTGCTTCTGCCGCTGCTTCCCCCACCATAGGTGATTGCAAAACGCTGAACAAACTTTGCAGGCAAATTGTAGGTGACCCGATGGAACTTATGTTCTGGCCACTGCAAGGTGATCCTAGATTAGTTGCAATGCCAGATGCAGCGTTTAGGAACAACAGCGACAAATCCTCACAGCGCGCAATGGTTATTTTCATGGCTGAACCGAGAAAGGAAAAGAGCAAAAACACCAGAGGTTCTCTTATTTTCTTTGAATCAACCAAAATCAAACGTACCACGTTGAGCACAACTGTTGCAGAGTTGTATGCACTCATGAAGTGTTATGGTACATGTCAAATGTTGAGAGGACTGATCAAGGACATCACTGGACTTTCAAGTGAGATTCATATGAGGACTGATGCAAACAATCTTGTGACTACTGCCAGCACTACTCATGTTCCTGAACAACAAGAGACCATTCATATGATTCAGATGCTTAGGAAAGAAGCATGTTCAGGTTCCATTGCTGACTTGTCACATATCAGAACTCAATGGTGTTTAGCCGATTGTTTGACCAAGAAATCTGCCAATCCTCAGAATCTTATCGATGCTGTTCGACAAGGTGTTCTTAAGGAAGTTGATGCTCATCCACCATTCAGATCATTACTGGAACACAAGGCTTACCTCAGGTCATGGTTGCCAACAGTTTGCAGTCATGTTGATTTTAGACATGATGTATTTCTGTTAGGTGACACCTTGAGGGATTCTTGACTATTTTTTGAATTTGTGCCTGCGGCTCAAAAGGCAGAGTCTCGAGGATCGCACTGTTTCTTCAACATGTCGAGCTCTAGCCGGTGGAACAGGGCCTCAGCCGCATCATCTAGTGATCAGGCACAATCGAACACTCGAGGTCAAGAATATCAAAGCTATGATTTTAGCAGAAGACATTCAGCTGATGGATATGCTCTGAGAAGATCAGAGGAAATCCCAGCTGACAAATTTCGAACACCATCGACATTGCCCAACGAGGATCATTTATCATTTTGCTATGATTACAGGCGCCAAACCGATTGGTTTCAGGCTCACGAGAAAGTGAGGAAGAAGAGAGAGCGCAATTTACATACATTGATGGGTCCACACAATATGAGACCAACTGACAGACATGAAATGTTCATGGACGCCATAGCTTGGATTTTGCACTGGGGAACTAGTCATGGAGAATTTGATGAATCTTTGAAATGGACTTCAAGTTTTCTGAAGTATCTCTGTGGCTTTACAACTCAGGCAGAAGAAAACTGGTTTGATGAACGATGCAATGATTTCCACGTGGACATGACTAGCTCATCAAGGAGAAGTTATTATATGTCATGTAGCAAGAGGCTATCCAATGTGTTGAGACATTGCAGAGACAAAACGTTATTCACTGCCAGTGGAGCTATGAACATTTCCTTACTGTTTGATCAGATGCAAGGAGACAATCCAAAGGAATATCACATGTCTGGAGCAGATTTTGCTGCTATGTTACTGTGTAATCCAAAACAACGTTTCTTTGTTGAGATCTCCATGAGATGGCAGTGGTACCCATATAGCTCAATGGCAGAGTATCCATTCGACGTTCGTCTTGGTGCTTTTCAAGGACATAGCAACCAAGTTGTCGATCCCACTGTGGCACACCACCAACTGACATATGATGAGGCTATGAGTTTGGGCTGGATTTTTCATGTCACTGATTACATGAATTTAGATTCCATTCAACAATCAGGCCTGAAGACCTTTGTGAAAGGAAGTGGAAAAGGCAGAAGGGATGCAGTTCACTTCATGTACCACAATGACAATGGTCAGGGCTACATAAGGATGGCAGAGGGCACGAAGCCTCCAAGAAACTATAGGCGACCAGTGTACCTCGTGTTGGATCCAAGTTTTATTGTGGACAACCAACTCTATCTGACAAAGAATGGTGTCATTTTATTTCATGGTGACATTCCTTTCCAGTACCTCCATGTCAAGGAACAACTCCCTACCATTGCATGTAACGTTGTTCATCAAGGACGTGGCCATTCTCTACC
Organism: Cladocopium goreaui; assembly: GCA_947184155.2. Lineage (NCBI taxonomy): Eukaryota > Dinophyceae > Suessiales > Symbiodiniaceae > Cladocopium > Cladocopium goreaui. Next base: position 196,505 of record CAMXCT020000417.1, read on the forward strand.
TCCATCGGTTACAGGTGGTTCATGGCACACCAACACAACATGGAACCATGTCATGAAGGAGAAAGGTACAACATTTATTCCTGGACAAGACATTCCTGAGGAAGTCAGAATCACAGCATGGGAGTTCATGGGTCAGCAAGTTCCACAAAACTATGGAAGATTAGTTTTTGGTACACCACTATGCAACGAGAATGACTTTGACCCGATTGTGGAATCAATCTATGGTGCAGCAGCAGAAGGCTCTCGAGAAAGAGAGGTATCTGCAGCAGAAGGCTCTCAAGAAAGAGAGGTATCTGCGCAGGCTGATGAAACCCATGGAAAATCCATATGAACAGCCATCAAGAAGAGGACGCTCTCAAGAAAGAGAGGAACCTCAAGATGCATGGGAGCAACAACGCTCCTCATCAGGAAGTCCAGAATCACCACAACATGATGATCCTCAACAAGATGCTCAAGACAATCAACAAGAGGAGCCATCAGTGGACGTCCATGACGACCCAATGGGTGAAGAGGCTGTCAATCTCTGGGAAGCAGAAGATCCACCAGATGATATTGAAGACCCTGTGGTAGAACAGGCTACCAAAAGTTCAATTTCTGCATCGAATCCCTGGGTCCTGTATGAGGCAGGTATTGTCTGTGCAAGAGAAGAGAGCGGTGAACTCATCAAGAACTCCTCAGGAGAAAAAGTGATAGTTCTGCGTGAATGGAACCTACTACTCTCTTCACAAAAGATAGCACTTCGTAGACAATCAATCACTCGCTCAGATTGGGAAAAATTACCATGGACAGGACATCAATGCCTACTCTTCACAAGAGCTTGGGAAATTGGACGCATGTTGGCACACTTCCATAAGGAGCAAAATATTGAAGCCATGGAAGGTTATTTGAACTCTTGTCGACAATATTGGACAGACTGGATGCGAGGTCAAACTGCCCCAACAGGTTGGGAAGACAGACACAGTATCAACAGAGACGAATGGAGAGAGAAGTTCTTGCTATACGAAAGAGACTTAGCAATACAGAAGGACATGGAGTATCTCTCAGAAGCAGTCTTTGTCTTTTACACTAAGCATCTTGATCAGTTCATTAGAGAGAACAACAAACTCTGGGGAGATTTCTGCAGGAGAAAGAAGGACCGTGATGGTAACATTTTGGATGCACTGGAGTTGAACACACATGGGTATGACATGACTATCCAAGGAATTACAGTTCCCATGAACAAGAGAACAGTCATCCCTGAACCTGAACGGCATTTCTCGTTTTCCACAAAGATGATGATCATGGCAATCGATCTGTATGAAGATGAAGCACCTGCTAGCTTCAGCCATTTCACAGTTTTTGCTTTGAACAAGCTTCGACAATTTGTGGATAGCAGAAAGGAATTGACAGCTCAATCCTACAGATTCTTTGTTGAACATGCCTACAATCAATTCTTTCAGCATGAAGCATTCCATCAATCTGCAAGAGCAAGGACAAAGGTCAGGGAATGCGGTTCAGGTGACTTCCACACATCTACAAAGCTCGATGGCTACATCTGGGTAGCTGGAAAGGACAAGATCGCTCACATCCCAGGATCAGAGCAACAGAATGTGGACATGGAAGGTCACGATGATGATGATGCTGAAGATGATTTGGAGTTTTTGCCAAGACTACAAGTTTTTGTCAGGAAAGAGGAGGAAAAGGCATCAGGCTCTCAGGAAAGAGAGGAAGAAGGTGTATGCTCTCAAGAAAGAGAGGAAACACAACCACAACAAGAAAGTGAGGTATTACCTGATGCAAATCCTCGAAGAAATATGGAAGATCGACAGGGACTGTTCTTAGTCAGGCAACTCAAACCAGAGCACAGACAGATCCTCCATGATATTACACTCCAAGGCCAAACAATCCTCACAGAAGATGATCTTGAAGGAAGTCGACCCCTTGAACGTGGTGACATAAGCTTCTTCTCATTATGGTTGATGATGTCGGCATTATCAGATGCTTCTTTTTCAACATTTATGGAGCAGTATGCACCTATGATGGGTTATGAGATCTCTTACGACAAGTACTATGAGTTCAAACTGGATATTGACAAAGTTCTCAAGGACAATGAACACCTTGGCGCAGAAAATTTCTTTGGAGCAGAGGATCCTCAGATGGTGGACGATGATCCAGACACTCCACTTCCAGATCTTCAAGGACCAGGCGCAGGTGATCCTGAGTACAAGCATACCATTGAAAGTTTGAACATTGAGGACAAACATATCATTTTGGAAACTGATGATGACAAATTGGTTGAGTGTACATTGAAATGGATCAGTATGTGCAATCAGAATGTTCAACGAAAGATCAAGGAAAGTTTTGTCAAACCAGAAGAACGACAAGAGGAAGAAGAGAAAGAAGAGGATGAAGATGAGGAGATTGCTGTCGAAGAAGAAGAAGAAGAAGAAAAAGACACACAGGAGCCACATGTCCCAGCTGAAGGCTCTTCAGAGAAAGAGGAATCAGCTCCACCTGAACGCTCCTCAGAAAAGGAGGAATCAGGGGAGAAGAAAACAGACATTCAAGATGATGAGACAGCTCCTGAAGTGAAACCTGCAGTTCGACTTTACTATGGTCAAGATATCACTGGAAACGAAGATGATTCAGTTTTTCGAAAATTGAAGGATTGTTTTTCAGATGGTTACCATGGTGAATGGGCAGGATTTTACAACAAAGGTTATCCAGCGTCTTCGAAGCATCGACATATGTTTTGGCATGTTAAGTACAGGAAGACCATGTCTCCACATCATGATTTTTGGTACCATCTTACAGATGACCAGTTGATGGTTGAGTACATTGCCAGACACAAGAATCAGGATCCACAACTAGAATTACAAGAACTTAATCAGCGCATTGAATATGGTTGTAGTGATCCAAGGATGCATCCTCTTCATCAAGACAAAGCAGAAAGATCCTCAAAAGAAGCAGAACAGAGGATTGATGACGATTTTGGAAATCTCACAAAGGTACTCCAAGATTACGTTGAGGAACACAAGGTCTTGCCTTACTGTATGATCTTGCATAGCTTGGCTTACAGGTATTTAGGTGGAGGCCTATCAGACCCAACGTACAAGGATGTTGAATTTCCATACAGATCCTCTCCACAGATAACAGCAATGTTTTGGAATTTGGGAAACTGGTGCAGAAACAGATTTGAAAAATGCCCGGTTCCAGAAAGATTTCAACAATTCATTCCACACATTGACTACACCATCGATGAGGATCATGAAAAATTTGATGAAAACAAATCACAGTTCAACAATTACTTCATCAATGTCATCAAGAACTTTGGAGGACATCTTTTCATGAATTGCGAGGCTGGTTCGTTGTATCCTCACAGAGAAAGACTCAACGAGGTTGACTTCAAAACTTGCTTCAATGACTATCATGACTTGATGGTGGCCGCTCGCCTTGGAAAGGATGGCTATATCAAGCAAATTGCTGGATATCACACAGATGACAACGACACACGAGTTCGACAAGTCTCATGGGCAATCTTTGAAGTATCTTGGGGAAAGACAAAGGATCGAGATACAGATGAGATTGTTGACTTGACAAGAGCTAGGATGAGAATGACACGTGTGTGCGTTTATCACGTCGGACAGAAGTATGCATCAGACTCTGCTGGGATTGTTGGTGAGTGCTTAGCTGTTATGGCTTTTGAGTGTGCCAGATATCAAGTTGACTTCATCGCAGGTGATGGAAACAAGGCATGCTATTACAGCACACCAAAATCTCCAGGTGTCCCTACATATCAACACAGCCTTATCCAATTCTGGATTAACAGAATGGTAGGTGTTGCAACACAAGCCATGCGCAAGAATTTTGATCCAACTTGCCCTCCAATCAGGGTCAAGCATTTCATTTCTTGCAGTTATCGTGACTTGGATTTTCTTGCAACGCACTTGGATGGCATTACAACAGCAACATACACCGACGAGCTCATGAACAAGACAAATGGTAAAGGTGATTGTTGTATGTTAACAGTTGTTGAGTGGGGTCATTCACGTTTGATGTGTGAGGAACACCCAGAAGACTTTGAGGATGAAGATCACATGAACTATGTGGGTGAATTTTACTTCAAGGTAAATGAAACTTGCTTACATGGTGATCACAACATCTTCATGGTTGCTCCAAATGATCGCGTGCTCATAATCCAATTCTTATCCATCTTGATCCTTCTGATATGTCATGGAATGAACGACATCATTACAAACAGGCCTACAAGAAGAAGCAGTATGCTGATTCAAGAAAGGAAAGACAGAAGGAGAAAAAGAGAAAGGCATATGAAGATCAAGCATCGACGTATCAGGGCAACACAGAGTGGGGTGGATCCTCATCTTCAGCGTCCAGACCATGGAGATCAAGTGAGTGGCGATGAGTGAGTGTACACTTCTTTAATTGAAGATAACACAGCATGAGAAGCCGTGTACAGTTTTTCTGTGCGTTCAACTTATTTCACACAGATGGCATATACTCTTTTAGATAGAGATAATGCCACAAGTGTCTGAACTTAAATTTAATGTAAAATAGAGACTCTTGTAAATAGAGATACTATATACATTTATCTCCATGAATCATCCGGCGAGCAGACCACTCCGAATGGAGCGAACTTCAAAAATTTACCAACTTCGATTTCAGTCCATTGTTTGCTTGAATGAGCAACTTTGGAGATCCGCTATTTCCGTTTATTTCGTGATTTGGTCAATTGTTTTTGTATGACCTGAATTTCTGAATCTTGCGAACCCGAACTTTTCAATTCGAACTTTCACCGGTAGAGCAAGGCATTTTGCCTATGGAGAGACCGTGCGCGAAGCACCATTGGTCGCTACTGGAAAAATTAGCGAATCCGCTGTTCTTTTTCGACATGTCCTTAGGACATTCGCTGCTTTCACGTGTTTTTCAATTCGAAGCCACTGCGTAACTCCGGTTTCTTTTGCTATTTGCCATTGTGTAGAGAAGTCAGGAAGATACTCTTAATACCAATTGGGTACGGCAAGGCGTAGTGCTCTACTCATTGCTTTTGAATTTGTGCCTGTGTTTTTTGTTTCGACCTAATACCTACATAGGTACATGCATGAGTATTGAGCACATTTATATGCGCCCTTCAAGGCTCAAGAAGAGGTATATAGAGTAACCCTGTAGACAAGCACAGACCGGCAACAGGCTGAGTAAAACAAGTGCTGTCATTGGGGAAGACGCCTTAGCTGATCTTGAAGTAGACGCTAGGGCCCCTCTTCACCCCCCCCCAAACCCCCCCCCCCCCCAACCAAACCCGAAATGGCTGGTTCCCAGCCTCAATGTGCGCGGATGACCGCTCTTTGTGCGCGGATGACGCGGTTTCTCTGTGCGCAGATGACTCGTTTGCAATGTGCGCAGATGACTCGCTTTCAATGTGCGCAGATGACGCGTTGACCGTTCGAACCAGCGCTATGCCGAGGTTTCAATCAGAAGAAACATATGGAGTACCTTGAGGCGGGACATGAGGCGTTCCAAGGTGTTCGTTATGTTTCCCCCCCTTTTCGGCAGTTGTCAAAAAGGTGGGAAATTCATGGAAATTCGGCGATCAAGGTCTGCCCATGTGTTTTATTTGTGATGTTTGCTGCTCGGTTTAATCAAACCGATGCGTAATTCATTGGTGTGTTCAATTTTTTTTGTAATTACACTTTAGATTTCCAACCGCTTCCTAAGAAGGTTTGTGACGCCTGAAAACCTACCTCATGTTCCTTTTCAGGAGGGGTTTGGAAGCCTACCGATGGTTCAGATTCCCGTGCGAAAGTGTTTTCTGCCCGTGGATCAGTTTGGTTTCCATGCCAGGGCCAGCATACTTGTAATGATTCAGATAAGCAGATGGAGTGATTTATACATACTGAAGATTACATGCAGTACTGCAGTAGGTATTTTAGAATATGGTTGATCCATACTGTAATGATCTTGATGGGAACATGCGATTTGAGTTGCACCTTCTTGTATTTTGGAAAGGGTTCATGTTTCAGTTGGTTTGGCATTAAATAAACCCCTATCTAACTGTAGTTATCCGTTTTTCCACCACACATATCACACACATCCTATATATAGATATATATATATATGTGTGTGTGTACTTTTCTATAGTTCAAAACCAAATTTTCCCATCGAAGGGTGCCCAAAAACTGCAACCACTGAACCTTGGGGGATGGATCAAACTGATGAAACCATGAAATACTGGGTCAATAGCACAGAAGGGTTATAGCTGATATGTCACCTCTTGTGGATTACTGATCAACAAAACATCTCCATTTTTGCCAGCTATTTTGTTGCACAGGGTGCCGGGTGCCGCACCAGGGGCTGTTTCCCTTGCTCTTTGATCCGGACAACTTGCTTGACACTCAGTTTCGCTCCAACTGTGTCACGTCAGGCCACGTTTGAAGATTGGGTATACCCACATATGTATGGTCATTTTCAATCGGGATCAGGGGAAGTGATGGAAAATATTAGGTTTACTGGATCTTGGCATACCCTATTTCATACAAACCCACATGATAACTCTGGCTTGTTTGAAAGTTACGGTCGGTTGTCCCTGACTTGCCTGCATGTGTCATTTGCTTTGGGTTCTCCCTAGTGGCAACAGAACTGGTATTCTACCAGGAAAATTCAGCAGCCCATAGTAGTCACTGATTTAGATGCGGATTCCCAATTTACTGGATGGACTTATCAAACCACATGGTCACGGTCATCAATGTGTTTGACATTCTTCTTGGCCAAATGGAAAAGCCGTTGCATGTGGCAGGAGTGCTGCATTCCAAACTGTGGAAAGCACGAACAGCATTCCTTCCAACATTTGTCTCAAAGACAACTATATACACATTGTATTTACAGTATACATATTTTATGTATATTATATATATAGATGAGGTAAACTAACGCATGCATCCTAAGACTTCCCAAGTGGGATGAGCCATCAGGCAGCATACCTCAGGCCCTTGCTGAGGGATATCACCGCGTATCAGCGAATGGACGAAGTGGGCTACTTCTGTCAGGCCCAGCCCGGCCCGAATGATCTCAATCTGTTTGTTCGGGATGATTCTATTTGGAGTCTCTCTCTCTCTCTCTCTATGTCGCACGGTTGCACAATAAATTCATATGTGAAGTATTGTGTACAATTTACATGTATATATATATAATATGTATATACGTTTAATTGATTTTAAATCATACATCATACATATATATATAATGTATGTATATATAGGTATCATGGGCACCCCTGACCCAAGAGCTACTTGCTTCCTGGCCCCATCAGGAAAGCCATTGCCGGGAGCCGAGAGGGTCCAGTGCTGCTGATGGCTGATGGTTTGTGGACTTCGCTTGATTTAGCCATGGTTCTTACTGGTTAATCCACTTTAATAGAATTGCAATAGATTTGATTGGATCAGATTAGATAGCTAGATGGATAGATTTTTTGTGTGTCTGATCCATATTCATTATTCTTCTCATTGGTGTAATCCCCTCATTTTTCTCAATGGATTTTTTTCTCCGGGAAAATCCACCGGAAACGATGGGATTTTCCAGCCAATTTTCCTATGACATATGGATAAGTTATGGATTTTCCATGATGTTCCTATGAAATATGGTTGGTTTCCTGTAAATGGTACCACCATTCCCTCAAACTTAAGGGAAGCCCAGGCAATGGATGCATCTACCACTGGGAGCTGGTCACCACCTTTGACGGTCGTGCTGCGGGGGATTTCATGACCTTGTTGGCGCCTTGGTGAAGCGGTGCCCAGCGATGCCCAGCGGCCGGGTTGATCATTTGGCACTAATGGAGCCTCTCATGGGGTAGGTCTTTGATCTTTCAACATATTATATCTATAGTCTATAGTATATGTATATATATATATGTATATGTATACACCTTTCATATGTAAAATAATGGATCGTTAGTCAATTAATTATGGAGAACTTGAGTGTTAAATGAAATGAACCACTACACATCTAGGGATATGATGATGTAATTGACACATGATTCACATGATGTCATCATGGTTGATAGTAGGCCAACATTTCTATAAGCGGGTGCAATCATATATAATCCATAATTTGGATTTACTGTGGTTGGGAAATGATGGCTGGTCGATGATCGGAAGGGATTCGCCTTACGTTGGAGCCAAGGATGCGAAAACCACCGACTGCCAGGGAAATGAGTGGCAACTCATGCACTATTTGTCCGTCTTTCTTTGTTTTCTCGCAGCACCTCGGGTTAAAAAGGATGGGTAATGTAGTACTGGTTACATTTTGCCATATTCAATTATGTAGCACCCTGCATTTCTTGGAAATGATGTTTTGGACTGGATGTGAGGGATAAACTGATGTAATTTGCCGTTTGTTATTCTGAAAACGGAGCTTGTTCATTGTTGTTCACAGTTGCATAGGTCCATGTCATTTGACGGGCCATTTGAAGCTTGCATTGGACTCATTGGACATAAGTTCCATGGTTGCAAAGTGTCATTCCAACTTCCAACGCAACCATTGTTCCTTTGAACTGGATAAACTGCTTCTATAGAGGAGGAGGATGTCCCACCCAACAAATAGAAGTAATAGATTCGTTAGCAGGGTGTGCAAGACTAGCCCTGTGCAAGGCTGTGTTTGGGAAGTAGCCACTTGCTATGGACCAAGGGAATAGGGGGACAAACATCCACACTAAACCAAGGCTACCAAAATGCACTGACCTGGGGCAGATCCCCATCCCCATTTGAAGGGTATCCTGGCTGTTGGAGGCCTATAGACTGAGGTCACAATTCAAACCCTATGTATCCAAGTCTCTGCCTGATTTTTGGGTTCAAGTTTCTTCGCGGGACTTGGGATTCATAGGGATTCGTTCTTTTTACTTCCATCCAACAAATGAACATCATATTTTTGGGATGGATGGCTGAGCACCAAGTATCTGAAACGATCCTTGATTGTCACTATGGGGGGCCTTAAAGAAATAGAAAGTCAACACTCAGCGACTCAGCGTACAGTACTATGATTAAAAACTGTTTGACTTTGCCAACTTAGTCGGAGATCTCTATCTATCCACCCAGCTGCTCAAAAGTATATAGAATATGCGGGCGAGCATATATATTTATATTATATATATATATATATATCATCCACAATTTTTGGTACCCAAGCACCTTTTAACTCCAGAGACAAGACTTTTTTTGGTCTGGAGGTTATTGTCTAAGGCATTTTCGAGGCACGCCCCACTTAGGCAGTCTCCTTGGGTCTCATTTGTCGCAAGATCCGAAGGACCTTTTTTTTGACGTGCTCGCGCACCACAACCCCAAGAAGCTGCAGAAATGGTGGTTACATATTTATTAATATATTTGTGCATATATATATATATATACACATGTTATATTGAACTTTACCACTATGTGTGTGGATTGGGTTTACTACGTAAGATATTTGTTTTGCCAGTATAAAAGCTTTGGTTGCTTGTCATTGTTTCAACCAGGAAAACATTGTTTAAGCAGGATACAAGGGTTTCTGGAAGCTTGGATTTCCAGCAAAGATCAGAAAGGGATAGGATGGAGGGAGACCACTAATAGTGCTAAACTGTTTGCAGGGGATGGACTAACCATCGAGTATATCCAAGTATATTCAGATGTTTGGGTATGTGTGACAGGCATATGTAAACACAATAAACACATCGGACCGGTTTTTCAACAAAAATAAACATCCTCTTACATGTTGTCACATCAGACCTAAATCTTGTCACATCACATCGCGTCAATGTTGGTGACCAATGTATGCCGGCATCGAATCTTTTTTTTGCTTGGTGGTGGGAAAGCTCTTCGAAGCAAAGCGCTGCAACAACATTGAATTGAGGGGATAAGGGGGCCGGTCAGTTGCTGTGCCGCGAACGAGACTGCATGGCCGCTTTTTTTTGAAGAACCCGGCGCACTTAGATACCCCTAGCAATATAGGGAACCTTGGGCAACACCAGGGACAGAATACAAAGGTCATGCGGATCCAACCAACACCCCCGAACATGGTTCTAGGGGGGGTTCATCCGTGATGGGGCTCGTTGAATGCCAATGGATAAAAAATGTTCAATGATTCTCGATGTGGATTTATATGTATATCTAGATTGTGAATTGATGAGCATGCCCCCCATTCCAGTGGATTATCATCATGTTCCGCGACACACCCATACAAGATATCGTTTTCTTTCACACATTCCAGCATATTGTATATTGCCATGATATCCATGTAAATTTTACATTACATACATCCCGATAAAGCACAACACTGCGGTGAGGAGCATCAAAGTCATTAATCAGTTCCGCGCGTCGTCAGAGACCTTTGGCAGCTCCCCCGGGGTCAGGGGAGTAGCGAGTTCGCCGTGAAAAAAAACGTGGTTCAACATATTTGAACCATCCTGACATCGAGATAGGCAATACGTCAATATTAAAGTACACTATAATAATGTATCATTATAGAATTATTCAATCTCATCCCAAAAGAATGCCCCCAACATAAATAGAGTGAGCACTATACCAATAGATTCTGACAAGTATTCAACATTAGGGGGCAAGGGATTGTTTGTTAATCTGCATCCATACAATTCATCTGGACGATGTCCAAGCTGTGTATTCTTTGGGCAGCTTAAATAGATAGATATGTTGAATGTGTTGAAGGGGAGAATGCTAGGAGATGCAGAAAGAAATACAGTAAAGGGAACATTTGGAGGAAACCATAGATGTTCCCATTAAATATAGTGACTATAGTGTTTTTTCATGTTTTTTTTTTAAAACCAATCCTCTGAGAATTGATTCCCAAAAGCTCAGCTTTTTTCCTCAGCCAAGGACCTGGGCAATGTTGACTTGCCAAGATCTTGCCTCCATGATGAGCATTTGGTGCCTTGCCATCATGTTGAATCGTCAAATCAACATCAGGGAAACCTTTAAGGATGTATTATTTACCTGTTGGGCATGTATATATATATAATACATGTTTAAAGTTGTTATTTATACATGTGCTGTGTCATGTGGTTTCCTTATATATACACATGTGTGTGCGTGCGCTTCGACCCTTGTTGCGCTCAATGTTCTGATGGTTCAGATGCAAACTGAATTGGTTTCAGCATGATTTGGCTGGTGGTTTCAATCATAAGTACATTCAGTGCAAACCATGCGATGATGATCCCCAACCACAGTTACGCGATCGATGGGTTGAAATCACATGCCTGACAGGAGAATCGGAGGAAGCAAATTGTTTATCCAACCAAAGCGTTGATTGTTGGCCCAGTCCGGGTACCTGCTTGAAGCTGCTTTTCTTGCTCGAACTTCGCCCTATCCAGCTTCACAATTTTGGACAGGCTGTCAGAAAGTCTTTGACCCAGCACCGCATAGCACCGCGCTAGTTCAAACACCCGTCCAGCTTTTGCTCCCATTTACCGTTTGGGCTTCTCTACGTTGTTCCCACCCAACTGTTTATCGTTTACCTTGAGGAAACCGCCAAAAGTATTCAAAACGTGCCTGAATCACGCCATTTGGATCTCTTCTGGATCAATCAGATGGCATGTCTTGAGCCCTTTCATGTTGCTGCGAAAGTTTTGTGGATGTGTTTTGGGATAAGAAGCATTTACCAATGAATTGTACACATAGCAGACATAGCAAAAACTGACCAAAGCGCCTGCCATGAAGCTGCCCGACAGCAGACCGTTTCCCCATGACAAGCATCCCGACTGTGGGGGACACGGGAGTGTCCAGGATGAACATCCGGATTCAGCAAACCACCAGCAATAGAACATACCTTTGCATTAAAGGACCTATATAATCCATACAATGCTATATAGATTATATAGGTTATTCCCCACCTGCCAGGTGAGGGTTGTTAGATTTTATGTCAGTTGCCTCCTCCTCCTGCCGCCTCCTGCCTCGTCCTGCCTCCTGCCTCCTCCTCGTCCTCCTTGTCGTCCTTGTCGTCCTCGTCGTCCTCGTCGTCCTCGTCCAACTGCGACCCGCGATCCACAGTGTTCGCTGCCGGACCTCAACCACGACCATCCACGACCAGTGTTCCCTGCCGGACCTCAACCACGACCAGCCACGCCCAGTGTTCCCTGCCGGACCTCAACCACGACCAGCCACGCCCAGTGTTCCCTGCCGGACCTCAACCGGAGTATCCATGCCAAGTGTTCCCTGCCGGACCTCAACCGCGACCATAGAATGTCAGAAAGAATGCCAGAAAGAATGCCAGATAGAATGCCAGATAGAATGTCAGAATATATGTCAGAAAGAATGCCAGATAGAATGCCAGATAGAATGCCAGATAGAATGCAGAATATATGTCAGAAAGAATGCCAGATAGAATGCCAGATAGAATGCCAGATAGAATGTCAGAATATATGTCAGAAAGAATGCCAGATAGAATGCCAGATAGAATGCCAGATAGAATGTCAGAATATATGTCAGAAAGAATGCCAGATAGAATGCCAGAAAGAATGCCAGATAGAATGCCAGATAGAATGCCAGATAGAATGTCAGAATATATGTCAGAAAGAATGCCAGATAGAATGCCAGAAATAATGCCAGATAGAATGCCAGATAGAATGACAAATAGAATGCCAGATAGAATGACAAATAGAATGCCAGATAGAATGCCAGATAGAATGCCAGATAGAATGTCAGAACATATGTCAGATAGAATGCCAGATAGAATGTCAGATAGAATGCTAGATAGAATGCCAGATAGAATGCCAGATAGAATGCCAGATAGAATGCCAGATAGAATGCCAGGTGGAATGTCAGAATATATGTCAGATAGATTGCCAGATAGAATGCCAGAATATATGTCAGATAGAATGTCAGAATATATTCAATATTTTTCCAAATATACGTCCAGACATGTCATGGTGGGGATCACACGAAGTAAAGTAATTTTTGCGATATGTTCTATTACTATTACTGGTGGTTTGCTGGGAGGCTTCAGAGGGCTGTCAAATGTGAAAGATGATGTCAGCGCTAATAGCACCACAGTGATAGACTCATGTGGCAATCATCGCTGATCCTATTCTGATCACCGGGGGAAGTGGATGGTACAAAATGCGTGCCACCCAGACAGATTGTTTCTTGAAGGATGCGTCACTGGTTGTAGTGATATGGTTTCCTGAATGGGATGCTCCTCTCAAATGGCCACCCTCACCTTGCGCATCACTGGTGGGGCCTGTTGATCCCATCAACTGCTGGTCCTCATTTTCCAAGCGGATCGGTTTTCTGGTGCCAATACTACCATCACAGGGGGATTTCAGTTATGCTTTGGGCTCTCTGACATATTTGAGGGTGGTCGCATCCTGAGTTTTACAGCGAACAACAATTGCATTTTCATGAATTTTCAATATTTTTAAAAATAGATTCGATGAATGGACAGATGGATAGATAGTATAGACAGATAGAGCTTGGGTCACCGAGCCATCATCAATGGGAATTTCAGGATCCTAACATGGAGGTACTGTACCATATCATATAAGCCCATATTTCCTGGGGATATTCCCTTACATAGCCCTTACATAGGCCTTATATATGGTAGGTACCTCCAATTTAGGTTCCTGAAATGGCCAGTGACATCACCAGGTTGGTCCAGGCCGACGATTTGGAAGCTTTCAAAGCTGCCTTCGAATCCAGCGGTGTGAAGGACCTGTCGCTTGACTCATATTGAATTAAGAAACCGTCCATAGATAGAAGTGGTACTGCGAAGCGCGTGCCCGTTTCCGGCCTCAGTTCCTTTCGAGGTAGATTGAAGAGGTTTTGCTGCCCTGGGCAGCAAATATAGGATTATAATTATGTATTTTAGTGTTTTTCATGTTTCTTCTTCCCAAGCCTAGTTAGGGCCATTTAGGACCTAAGTATAAACATTGCATGCTGCCGTGAATCCGGTGCCATATATTTGAGGCCCAGCTGGCTCACCACCGAGAAGTACGACGCTTTTGCTTGGCGGTCGCGGCCAGACGTTTGTAGGTTGATGATGATGATGATCCCAACATGTTTTTCGTATCGTGATTACGACCAAAAAAGTCACAAGTTGAAAGTTGTTATGAGTTATATGATGTTGTATTAAAGATATCTCATGATATTTCATTGGGATATTCCAAAAGGTGTTTCGCCGATTTGCTTCTGCAAACACGGATGCATTCCAGTCATTCCAGTTCCCTTGTTTTTGGTGCCAGGGCCTTGAATCCATAGCCATTTGACATGGCAATTGGTAATGGAAAATCCCAATTCACAATAGGGCAACTGCAAAAAATCTGGAGAGCTCGTCACTGTGAGCGCGCGCTTTTTTTTGAGTTTTCACACTTCTTTCTAAGTTTAATTAGATTTGTGTTTGAATGATGTACTTATGTTTTTTTTCAAATTTCATTTTTTTTTCTGTTTTAATACCTGCTTGAAATTTAGTTTTAGGTTCATACCCAGCAGTAAGCAGTTGAAAAAAAAAAGCGATTCAGTTAAATTATTATCTTCAGTAATTATTATTTTGTGTTTTGTATCTTCTCCGATTTCAATTTCAATCAAATCATCTATATACATTATATATCATCTTAAAATTTTGGGGTTCTTCCCTATGACTTAAATAGTAGTCAGCGGATGCTTTTACAGTAGCTATTTTACAGTAACTATTTTCTTTCTTGCTTTCGTTGAGTCGTTGAATACTTTTGAGGTTGGATTCAACACATAAATATGATCATTTTTAACTAAAGCGTAGAAGGTCTTGATATGGTGATTTCTTTTGGGTGGGTCATACTTATACACTGAGGCATCTAAATAATTGTATATTCTAACTTGGGCACTGAATTCTATAAATACGTTTTCCATTTCCTGAATGGATGCTCCTTTTCTATTAAAAATCATTTCTACGGTACCTGGAATTTCAACAATCCTTTCAACTGTCAATCTCTTTCTGGTTTTCTCATTCATAAGTGTATCCTTGTAAAGATCGATAAGGGCATTTACCCAACACATATCCTCTATTTAATGCCTTTTCTCAATTGCTTTCTTAATGGTTGATGCTTCCATTTTTTAAAGGCGTTTGTATGTATAGAATAATGGTATAGTGATACATTAATAGCATCAGTTAAGTTTTCATTAAGTAAATTGATTTGTTCACCCTTCTACTGATGCAATCTTAATACAATGAAACATATTGTCTTGGTAATACATGTGTAAGGTTTTGATTAATTCATCAAATTCTGTATCCGTAGTACCGCACAAGGCGGTGGCGGAAGTTTCAAAGATAGGACGCTATAGGAGAGGTGAGTTGTTGTGATGCATGGATGGCAGAGCAAATCCACTGATGGACCGAAAGGTGGTTGGAGCTGTTTTTTGGAGTGGTTGCAATGGCTGCAGCGGTCACCTCACCCGCAACTGCTGGATGTAGTGTGGTGTAGTGCACTTGTAGTTGTACTTGTAGTGTAGGGTCATGGAGTTGTAGTTGGAGTTGTAGTTGTAGTGTAATGGTAACTGTTGTTGTAGTGTAGTTGAAGTTGAAGTTCTAGTTTTAGTTGTAGCTGTCCTGTAGTTTACTGGTGGTGGTAGTTGTAGTTGTAGTGTGGTGGAGGTTGCAGTTTTAGTTGTAGTTCTAGTGTCGTGTAGTTGTAGTTGTAGCTGTAACCAAGCGTAGTCTAGTGTAGTGGTGGTTGTAGTTGTAGCTGTAGCTGTAGTTGTAGTGTAGCTGAAGTGTAGCTGAAGTTGCAGTTGTAATTGCAGTTGCGGTTGTAATAGTTGCTGTAGTTGATGTAGTAGCTGTAGTAGTTGTAGTTGTTGTAGTTGTAGTAGTTGAAGTTGAAGTGCACTTGAAGTTGTAGTTGTCGTTGTAGTTGTGGTTGTAGTGTAGTGTAGTTGCAGCTGTCTATTTTTAACTTTTTATTTATCCATTTATCTATTTATATATATTTATTTATCTATTTATATATCTATCGATCGTTCCAATTTATATATATACATATATAGATTTATTCTGTTTATGTATCTGTCTGTCTGGTTTATTTATCTTTCTATCTATCTATCTATCTATCTATCTATCTAATTTATTTATCTATTGAATTTATCGAATCTATCCAATCTATCTATCTATCCAATCTATCTATCTATCTACCTATCTATCGATCTATCTATCGATCTATCCATCCATCTATCTATCTATCTATCTATCTATCTATCTAATCTATCTATCTATCTATCTATCTATATTCTACCTATCTATCTAATCTATCTATCTAGCTATCTATCTCTATCTATCTCTATCTATCTCTATCTATCTCTATCTATCTATCTATCTCTATCACTATCTCTATCTCTCTATCTATCTCTATCTCTCTCTCTATCTCTCTCTCTATCTATCTATCTATCTATCTGTCTATCTATCTATCTATCTATCTATCTATCTTATCTTATCTTATCTTATCTTATCTATCTATCTAGCTATCTATCTATCTATCTATCGATCTATCGATCTATCTATCAATCAATCTATCTAATCTATCTAATCTATCTAATCTATCTAATCTATCTAATCTATCTATCTAGCTATCTATCTATCTATCTAGCTATCTATCTATCTATCTATCGATCTATCTAATCTATCTAATCTATCTAATCTATCTAATCTATCTAATCTATCTAATCTATCTAATCTGTCTAATCTATCTATCTATCTATCTATCTTTCTTTCTATCTATCTGTCTATCTGTCTGTCTATCTATCTATCTATCTGTCTATCTGTCTATCTGTCTGTCTGTTTGTCTGTCTGTCTGTCTATCTATCTATCTATCTCTCTCCTGACTATCTGCCAGCTTGAAAACGAAACAAGTATGCGAGACTTCCTCAATTTTTGAACTTGACAACATTAAAAACGCAGCAATTCTGCGAGACTTCCACAATTTGCCAACTTGACAACGTCAAAAACAAAGCAATTCTGCGAGACGTCCTCAACTTTTGAAGTTGACAACATCAAAAACGAAGCAAATCTACGAGACTCCTTCAATAATGGGAAATTGCAGAGCTGACGGCCTCGTACCAATGCGTTTTGCCATTTTTCCAGTCCATGTCTCTGACGTATTGCGCCTGCCACGAAAAAGTGATGCCAGGTCATACAAAGTGCTGCACCTGTCACACAGAATCACCTTCCCAAAACTGATCAAAACTGAAGATCTGATGCTCCAAAATGCAACATCTGTCAGGAAATCAGCGCCCTGACCTCCTGATGAACATGTCTCTTGTACTGCGCCTGCCACGGAAAATGCATCTTTCCAGATCCTCTTCAAATGTCCCACGCCTGCCATCGTTTTTGGAAATGCTAGAAAACCCGCACGTTTTGCTCACTTTGACAAGGCGCACAATCCCTTGCGCCGGCCACGCGAAACGACATCTGAACGTCCAAAAGTGCTCCGTTCCCATCAGTTTTTTACACTTTTGACTTGGAAATGTGCTTCGCGCCACAACAGCATGCACTTTTTCGACATCTCAATTTCCAAAAATGCCTCGAAGTTGGTGTGTTTTGAACATTTTGATTTGGAAATGTGCTTCGCGCCACAGCCGCGTGCACTTTTTTCGACATCTCAACTGCCAAAAGTGGTCCGCACCTGGTGTGTTTTGTACATTGTACATTTTGACTTCGAAATCTGCTTCGCGCCACAACGGCGTGCACTTTTTCGACATCTCAACTTCCAAAAGTGCTCCGAACCTGGTTTGTTTTGTACACGTTGACTCGGAAATGCGCTTCGCGCCACAACGTCGTGCAATTTTTCATCTCTCATCTGGCCACATGGCTCCGCACCCGCCGCTTTAGCGAGCCTATTTTTCGACCCTCTGGAGCCACAAATCATTGGAAAAACATAGTGTCTCGCGACTTTGCCACCTTCTGGCGCGCCTGGACATTCTTTCTTCTCAGTCTTTCTCTTCTCTGATCTTCTCTCTTCTGCTCTTCTCTCCTCTGACTCTTCCCACCTCTGCTTTTCAGTTTGACTTCTAAACTTCCTCCGGTTATTCGTTAAATGAGCCATTGCTTCAGTAAATCTTGTGTTTTCCCTCATAGTGGTCTTCTAAAGTTTCAAACCTTAAAACTATTTGTCCTTTAATGTCCCTTGTATTGCATTTTTTCAAAAGTTTTATCATGAATTCTTTTATTTTATCAGACAAACCTTTTATGTAGTTTTCTGCTGTTGCCATATTTGATATTTTCCTTCCAGTGTGTAGTTCTAAAACATTCTATAACTTCATGAAGTCCGTTTTTGTTGCTTTTGTTGTTTTTTTCAGTAACCCTTTTGCCTTTTAGTTTTTGTTTTTCAGGTTCTGATATATCCTATTCAATACTAAACACTTGTTCACATTAAAACATATATTTATATTATATATATTTTTTGTTTAAATAAATAATATGTTTACAAAAAATGTTTTATATGAAAATTGCTAGAGATTTTTGAATATGGTTTAAATCAATTTTTGCCAAGCTCAAATACGTAGAGCGGGAAAAAAAACATGCATCAGTGATTGTATAGACCATTCATTCAAACTGTTTTTTATTACAATATGTCACATTTTTACCTATTAATTTTTCACTGTATGTAATAACAACATGTTTAAGTGTATCTATTATGCAAAAGTGTTAGATTTCCAAACTTGTAATAGTCCTCACCTACTCTTTTACATTTCCTATTATATTCATTTATGTAGTTATTCAAATCTTCAGCAGAATGACACCTTGAAATGAAATGACAAACCGAATTTATATTCTTCTTCATATAGAAAGCTCGTCACTGTGACTTTGAGCATCAACGCTAATGAGAGAATATTTTGCACACTTCTTGGCAGATTTGGGCAAAAGTTGCCACAACCTCGAGAAAAAACACAAAACACAAGTGCAGACCCCATGCTTGCAGGCTTTGAGGAGATGGCCCATGGGGTCTGCAGTTTTTTTTATTATGAGTTTTGGTTTTCTCGAGTCTTTTACAGATTTGGGCAAAGGCTGCCAAAATTTCGAGAAAACAAAAAAAACTGCAGACCCTATGTCTGGAGGCTTTGAGGAGATGCCTCATGGGGTCTGCAGTTTTTTGTTTTTTTAGTTTTGTCGAGATATATGATATTTGACAGATTTGGGCAAAGGTTGCCAATGTTGCCAAAACCTCGAGAAAAAAAAACTGCCGACCCCATGTCTGGAGGCATTGAGGAGATGCCCCGTGGGGTCTGCAGTTTTGTTTTTTTTTCTCGAGGATTTTGTCACTTGCTATGACTTGATATTCAGCAGATGCTCACAGATTCACTTGCTATGACTTGATATTCAGCAGATGGTCACAGATGCACTGAATTGCGCACGCTGGTGGTAACGGGTTCTGAAAAAATGCATGTATTTTGATTTGTATTGCTGCATTTTTTCAGGATGGAAAAAATGTTTTTTCCACTGCACTGATGGAACAGTTGTATCAAATATCGATTCATTGCTGATCTTTTGTACAGTCAAGGCTTTCTGTCGGGCCTTGGTGATCTTCAAGGGATAATCATAATCTTAGCCATGGATGAATACCTCAGCTTTTCATTAGGGATAAGAGGGGTACCAAATTTCATAGTTATTCAGTTATTTATCACTATTTTTAGTGAGTACTAGTGATACATTACTCTGAAATTATACATATATATATATATACATACATATAACTTATATAATATCAGGTTCACTGACGTAAAATATCAGACTATTATCTTAACTCCCCAATTCACAGTCAGTTTTGGATGGACACTGAGGAGACCTTTTCGTGGTCGCCACTTCACTTTGTCGACGCTCTACTGTAGGATCTGTATGGAAGACATGGGCCAAACCCCTCTCACGGCTGAGGGTCACTCGTGGTCACTCCATGCACTGGATGAAGGTTAGATTTAAGAGAACCCACTGAGAAATGGCAAAGAACATGCAAAAACTGGGTTTCCTTAGGGGCTACTGAGCAGCTATATGTTTGGTTCTTAATTTGCCGCCATACCAGGATCCCGGGGATCAACTCAGGTGGGCAACAACGCGTTGAAAATCATGGATTGGATACTGGAAGATATGGCGTCATCGCAGCAAGGCGGTGATGACAAAGATCTCCGGAATGCGCCATTCGGCATCGGCTTCGGTATCGCAGTGAAACAAAGGTCTGATTGTAGATGTAGATTCGGGATGATTCGGGAGATGCTGAGTAGACACGCATACATAATTATATGATAGTATGTGTAGTTACAATGTAATTACATTATTTAGGGTTGAATGTTTCATGCTATTCAATCGGGGAAAATACGCACAATTATAATGATGCAAACACGCGATGGAAAAAAAAATACTTTACTTCGTGTGATCCCCACCATGACATTTATACATTTTCTTACTGGCAAATCTTCTGGCATTCTATCTGACATATCTTCTGACATTCTATTTGGCATTCTATCTGGCATATCTTCTGGCATATGATCTGGCAAATCTTCTGGCATATCTTCTGGCATTCTATCTGGCAAATCTTCTGGCATTCTATCTGGCATATCTTCTGGCATATATTCTGGCATATCTTCTGGCATTCTATCTGACATATCTTCTGGCATATATTCTGACATATCTTCTGGCATATCTTCTGACATATCTTCTGGCATATCTATCTGGCATATCTTCTGGCATATTTTCTGGCATTCTATCTGGCAAATCTTCTGGCATTCTATCTGGCATTCTATCTGGCATATCTTCTGACATATTATCTGGCATTCTATCTGGCATATCTTCTGGCATATCTTCTGACATATTTTCTGGCATTCTATCTGGCATTCTATTTGGCATTCTATCTGGCATATCTTCTGGCATATCTTCTGACATTCTTTCTGATATTCTTTCTAATTTTCTTCTGCACATTCTTTGTCCCATATCTTCCTACATGAGGTCCGGCAGGGGACACTTGGCATGGATACCCGCGGTTGAGGTCCGGCAGGGAACACTTGGCATGGATACTCGCAGATGAGGTCCGGCAGGGAACACTGGGCGTGGCTGGTCGTGGTTGAGGTCCGGCAGGGAACACTGGGCGTGGCTGGTCGTGGTTGAGGTCCGGCAGGGAACACTGGGCGTGGATGGTCGTGGTTGAGGTCCGGCAGCGAACACTGTGGCTCGCGGGTCGCAGTTGGACGAGGACGACGAGGACGACGAGGACGACGAGGACGACGAGGACGACGAGGAGGACGAGGAGGACGAGGAGGAGGCAGGCGGCAGGACGAGGCAGGAGGCGGCAGGAGGCGGCAGGAGGAGGAGGAGGCAACTGACATAAAATCTAACAACCCTCACCTGGCAGGTGGGGAATAAGTGATGTAGACATAAATGATCATAAATGTCTTGCAGAGAGGGAAATGTCTGTGTGATTGGATGTATGGCAGCACCTGACTCAACCTTGGTGAAGCCCTTCGTAAACGCTTTGCGACCGAGACCTGCAGTTGTTGATCACCCGCAACAAGGAACTACAGTTGGATCATGTCACAGGGTGAGCACAAAGATGTTCTCTTTTTATCTCGAGTGGTAGATGATTGCCAGAAGCTAGATTTTCGCTTGCCATGGGTTGCTGGAAGCTATGGATTTTGTTCCACAACTATTGGATACTATTGGATATCTCCTTTTAACTCCCATTGGCGAAATCCGTTGGTTTTGTGTTCCGCCGCGACGTCCTCACCTCGGCGCCTGAGATACGTGAAACTTTTCACCACGAAGAGTTCCGATGCCGAAATTCCCCTGCACCTGGCTGCCCAGCAGGGACTGGTGGATGCTGGGCAGCATGGAAACGGGAAATGCCCAGGATCAAATGCTAGCCTGATCCAAGTTAATCCTTAATGATTACCCGGTTTACGGATTAGCGGTTTACGGATTAGCCCGCGGACCGGGGCACAGGTTCCACATTAAGTATTTAAAATTAAAGGTTTTGGGGCCTTCTTTCTATCAAACAGCATTTACCTTTCCGCCTCAGCAAATCCAAACCCCCGGGAAGCAGAAATCAAGCCGAAAGTGCTTAAAAGGGGTTTGCCGGTGGACCTGCCAGAGCAAACCCCTTTTAAGCAGAAATCAGGCCGAAAGTGCTTAAAAGGGCTTTGGCGGTGGACTTGCCAGAGCAAAGCCCTTTTAAGCAGAAATCAGCCCGAAAGTGCTTAAAAGGGCTTTGGCGGTGGACTTGCCAGAGCAAAGCCCTTTTAAGCAGAAATCAGGCCGAAAGTGCTTAAAAGGGCTTTGGCGGTGGACTTGCCAGAGCAAAGCCCTTTTCAGCAGAAATCAGGCCGAAAGTGCTTAAAAGGGCTTTGGCGGTGGACTTGGCAGAGCAAACCCCTTGTTAAGCAGAAATCAGTGGCCGAAAGTGCTTAAAAGGGCTTGGCCGTGGACTTGCGAGCTAAAGCCCTTTTTAGGGCAAAGATCGTCGAAAGTGCTTAAAGGGCATTTGGGCGGTGGAACCTGCAGAGGCAAAGCCTTTTTAGCAGATAATCGTTCGCGAAAAGTGCTTAAAAGGGCTTCGGCGGTGGACTTGCCAGAGCAAAGCCCTTTTTAGCAGAAATCAGGCCGAAAGTGCTTCAAAGGGCTTTCGCGGTGGACTTGCCACAGCAAAGCCCTTTTTAGCAGAAATCAGCCTGAAAGTGCTTAAAAGGGCTTTGGCGGTGGACTTGCCAGAGCAAAGCCCTTTTAAGCAGAAATCAGGCCGAAAGTGCTGAAAAGGGCTTTGGCGGTGGACTTGCCAGAGCAAAGCCCTTTTTAGCAGAAATCAGGCCGACAGTGCTTGAAAGGGCTTTGGCGGTGGACTTGCCAGAGCAAAGCCCTTTTAAGCAGAAATCAGCCCGAAAGTGCTTAAAAGGGCTTTGGCGGTGGACTTG
>CAMXCT020000417.1:219490-254078 GCA_947184155.2 Cladocopium goreaui
GACAGTGCCAGAGGAGGATCCGGAGCTTCCCCTCCACTTTATTATACAGTGCCAGAGGAGGATCCGGAGCTTCCCCTCCACTGTATTATACAGTGCCAGAGGAGGATCCGGAGCTTCCCCTCCACTGTATTATACAGTGCCAGAGGAGGATACGGAGCTTCCCGTCCACTGTATTATACAGTGCCAGAGGAGGATCCGGAGCTTCCCCTCCACTGTATTATACAGTGCCAGAGGAGGATCCGGCGCTTCCCCTCCACTGTATTATACAGTGCCAGAGGAGGATCCGGAGCTTCCCGTCCACTGTATTATACAGTGCCAGAGGAGGATCCGGAGCTTCCCCTCCACTGTATTATACAGTGCCAGAGGAGGATCCGGAGCTTCCCGTCCACTGTATTATAGAGTGCCAGAGGAGGATCCGGAGCTTCCCGTCCACTGTATTATACAGTGCCAGAGGAGGATCCGGAGCTTCCCGTCCACTGTATTACTTAGTTCCACTTAGCAGAATTGAAAAATTCTTTTGAGGATTTTTTTTGTTTCTTGCAGACCTGTACGAGAAAAAAACTTTTGTGCTTCAAAACGAGTTGCCAAAATATCTGTATCATACTTGGTTCCATATGACAATGGTGTGAAAACAGAATTTTAAGTTATATCGATTTAAAATGTTGATGATGACTGAACCATCTAGCCAGGTGACTTGGTGATCCGAACTCAATTACTATTGCATATTGTCATGTAACTTTACCCCAAGCCAGGTTTCAACGAGAAAAGGCACAAGCTTGCACGAGATTCTAAAATAAGTCTTCTTGGTCTGGCGCCGCTGCTTTTTTCAACCCTAGCACAGGCTCCATGTCTGGAACTTGACTTAATGAATTAAATTCTTTGGCCGAGGCAGCCAATAGAATAACTGCAGCTTAATTTGGCCAAGCCTTTGGGCCCTGAGGCCGAGGCAGCCTTTAGGGCAATCCTTCTTCATCTGATGTTTGGACGTCATTATTTTCAGTAAACCACCGCATGCCTTTGCGCCGGATCATCTCTTGGCGAAGCTTGAAAGCCAACTTCCAAACCTTTCGCGATCGACACTTTTTCAAATAGTTGTATTTGTTCATGAGCAAAAGGGGTGGCATCTTAGTCAACAAATGGTTCTGGACTTGGCGCATAGGCTTCGTCGTCTTCGTAAGGACAGGAGCTGCTGGCTTCTTTTGCTTTGGCGCTGGCATGGCGAACGTGGACGATTGACAAAGGGTTATATATAATACCCTGAGCATCCGAGTTTGATTAGGATCAAACCTCTTGATTTTTAGGCTTCTAAAATCAAAATCTGAGTTTGATTTTTAGGCTTTCGAATTCAATGAAAAAATCAATGGTTTTTGAGAAGCAAAATCAAAGTGAAAATCAAAAAAAAATCAAAAAAATCAAAAAATAAGAAAAAATTGCAAACAAAAGTGGACAAGACACATGGTTGAGCTATGCATGGACAAGACAAGAGTGGACAAAAATGGCAACCAATTTTTTCATGTCTGAGCTATGCATCATGTGGCTTCTTTGAACCACCATGACCTAAAGATAGCCTTTTCCAAAGCTATAAGAAACCTTTTCCAAAGCTTCCAATCATGCTAGTCCTGTTTCCAGTTTCACTTCCCAAGGCACCCTGACCCTTTCCCAAAGGTCTTCTGTACCCTGGCTTTTCCACACTAGTAGTCCCCACATTCCTCTTGGATGTTCCTGGTGAGGCACAGATGCAGCAAAATTTTATATTTTGGTGCAACCTTCAGGGATAGTCTGGTTGCAGACACACCCATGGAGACAGAGGATGTTAACCTGGCCACCTGGCCAACAAAGTCCTCTGCTTTAAAGCACCAATGGTATTTTGGGTTTAGATGTTTGGAGTTCCAGACCAGGTGGATAAAGCTGTGGTGCTTTGGGACAATATGGAAGCTCATTCTGTCCTTTTCCAAAGACCATTTGTTGAGCCACTCATACCTCTTCAGAAAGTCATCTGCAAGATCCAGTGATTGCTGGTATTCTGCAGGTGTTGGGATTATCCCAGCAGTGTCCCAAAGCTGCACTAGCTTTTCCAAACTAGTAGCAGCTGTGAGCATATGCTGCTCACACTGTTCCTCTGTGCCTGCAAAAATTTTTTGCAGGACAGGGATCATTGCTGGTAACAGATGCCTGGCCTCAGCAGCTTTGATATCCAAGCTGGCATGTTTCTTCCAAGGCTTTTGTGCATCTGTGAACATGGATAATCTTAAATTTGTTAATCTGTTTTTGCATTCCTGCTTTGTATATTCCACTTGAATTTGTGTGAAGAGAATTGAAAGCCTTTCCCAAGGCTTCTTGGCTTGTCTTTGCCCTGGCCCTTCATGGTAGCACAAATAATGCAAAATGCTACCTAGAAGGTGGGAATACAAGCCCTTGCAAAACAGTATGTGAAGGGGATCCCCCCTCACATTTTTGCAGCTCACACCAGGCAAAGCAAAAATGGCATGGCTGCTGAAGGGGTCATCCAAGCATTCCTGGTGGCTCCAGATCTTAAACCTTTGCTTTTCCAAACAAATGGTCTTGTACCCTTTTCCAAAGGTACATGGTGTGCGATTTTCACAATCACACTCCCAACATGGAGCCTTACTGTTCCAGTGTGGCAGCCCCAGGGTGTTGCTGAAAAAATCATGATCACCAATGATAGACCACAAGACACCTTTGAACTTTTTCTGGTGTAGTGGCTGGCCTGCCATTGGGAAGAAGATAGAACCCTTTTCCAAAGGTTCATTGTCTGGCCCCAAGGTTGGGTGGTGGCCACATGCCAAGGCTTGGAAAGACCAATGGAGATACTTCCAAATGGCTTCCCAGGTGCTGCTTGTGCCACAGGATTTGGGGAAGCAAGCTAGCAAAAAGTGACTTAACAAAGTGCTATGGTTGCTGAGGAGGCTGCCCCAAGAAAAAACCATCAGGGAATCATTGTTGGAAAAGTCGACTCCATCCCCATGCACATATATTGGGGTGCAAGAGTCTTGCCACCCAGCTGTTGTCTTCATAGGGTGGCCATATAGCTTGTCATCCTGTGACTTTGCCACCCCTTTCCAAAAATCTGCCAAGTTGCCTTTTCCAAAGCTGAACAGATTGTAGAAAAGTGCTGGGTAGTTTTCCCCAAGCTTGGAGAACATGAGGTGGGGAAGGAATATGCTTGCATTTTCCAAAGCAGGCTTTGATGTTTTTGGGTCAATGCAAGGAACCTCCACCTCATAGCCATCACAAATCTTGACATTGGCACAGAAATGGTGGAGGATCTGTTTGTGGCAATTGCCTGGCTGAGCTCCCCAATTGCCAGTTTGGGCCAGGGCTACCAAATCTTCATGGCTAGCCCCATCTTGCAAGGCACAATCAGCCAAGTCCCTGAGCAAGGTTGCGCTCAAGGTTCCCTTGGCCCAGAGGTGTAAAAGCTTGTTAGCCAGGACAGATTCAACCACAGGACCTTGAGCCTTTTCCAAAGCTTTGCTAGCCCTTGGTTTCTGTGTTCTTCCTGACTCATACTCTAGCTCCCACCCTCTCAATCTCTTTGCCATCTTCTAACTTGTCCACTGACCTTTTCCAAAGCCTTGGGAAAGCCTTTTCCAAAGCCTTCACAAAGCCTTTTCCAAAGCCAGCAAGCATGTACTTGAAGCTGGAAACAACTGCAGCAATGTATGTTTTAGTCCCTTGAGCAGCAACTTGAGATAGTGAAACCATGTGAAGCCTCTAGCAGTTAACCTTACAAGGTCCCTTTGGGAAAGGGGGCAGTTTAAACACCCAAAACATTATGTTTATCAACCTTGTACCAACCCAACCAACAAAAACATAAAGACTGCAAAAGAACACATTTGACTTGGTGCTGCTGCTGCCTGACCATCTTTTTACTTGAAGGCCAAAATGTCAAAATTATCGCTTTTTCCCTGCAATCCCCATGTTAGGGCTGCTGGTACTGAAGCTATAAGACTTCCTCTCCTTTCCCAAAGAGAAGGGTCAGCAAAGGCTATGTCCTGTGCACTTTTCCAAATGCATGGAACATGCTGGCATATACCATACCATGGGGTGTCCAAATGCTTTCTTCTTTGCTTTGCTTAGATCACTTTTCCAAATGACCTTTGTTGCACTTTTCCAAGTGCAAAGCCTTTTCCAAAGCTCACTTGCTTGACCTGGACCTCTTGCTGGAAGCCACAGAAGCAGCTTTGTTACCCAAGGCTTTCAGCTCTTTTGCTTCATCTTTGGACCCCTTGATCACTTTGGCAGCCTCTTCCAACATCTTTTTCATGTCACTTGCCTTCTTCGTTTTCTTCCCAGACAAGGCTCCTTTCAAGTCTGCCAGCTGTTTGTTCAGCTGCACTTTCCAACCTTCTGCTGCTGCCTTTCCTTG
The DNA here is from genome assembly GCA_947184155.2 of Cladocopium goreaui. Taxonomy (NCBI): domain Eukaryota; class Dinophyceae; order Suessiales; family Symbiodiniaceae; genus Cladocopium; species Cladocopium goreaui. The sequence continues at coordinate 223,881 of CAMXCT020000417.1, forward strand.
CCTTGACAATTTGGAAGATGCCTTTCCCAAAGCATCTTCCAAATCATTCAAAGTACTTGCCACTGAGTCCCTGGCTTTTCTTGCCTTTTTCAAAGCATCTTTCATTTCATCTTCTTCTGTTTTCTCTTCATCCTTTTTGTCTTCAAGGGCAAGTTGTTCAGTTTTGCCTTTGCCTTTCCCTTTGCCTTTTCCAAAGCCTTTCCCTTTGCCTTTTCCAAAGCTCTTGCCCTTTGAGCCATCTTCCAGGTCCTCCACCCCCAGGTTCTTCCAACCAGAACTTTGCAACTCTGAGAACTTTTCCAAATCCCCAGAGTCAGGTTCCATCTCTGCGCCCTGTTCCCATTGGCTGCCTCTTTTCACTGCAAAGTTGGAGCTCCAACATTGAGTGTCTTTGTACTGCCAGACTCCTGGGGTGCTTGGATCCTGCCTGTAGATGACCCTTCCTGACCATGTATGGGCTTCCAGTTCCTCTTCACCAAATCTGTCAACCATTTCCTTGTGGCTTTCCCAGGCATCTTTTTTGTTGAGGGTCTGTTGGGCTTCAACACTTCTTCTCACATGCATGTATTTTTTCCTTCTCTCTCCATCAGCCACTGGGCTGCCTTGAGGCCTTTGTCTTTTTTTGGCAAATTGTCAACTTCTTCTTTCTCATCTGGATTTTTTTCCAGATGGGTCTTATACCTGCCCCAAAGCTTGGAATGTTCATCTTTGCGCAACATTCCCTTGAGAACAATGGCCTGCTCCTCAGTGCTTTCTCCCTCAGTGGCTGCTTGTTGAATTTTGTCATCCAATGACATTTTGCCCAACTTTTCCAAATTGGTCTTGTTCAATTTGTTTTTGGTGTGGTTTTGCTTTCCCTTTTCCAAAGGATTCTTGCCTGCCTTTGCTTTCATTGTTGTTTTCATCACCTTTGTTGGCTTTCCCAAACCAACCTTCATTGCTTTCATTGCCTTTTTTGGTGGCATGGTTGCCAATATTTCGAAACTTCTTTTGAGCCAAAAATCTGGTGAGTACCAAAATTTATTTGTGCAATTGCATGTTTTGGGAAAATTGTACTGATTCAAAAAAAAAGATCTTATCAAATCTTATCAAATCTTATCAAATCTTATCAAATGGTCATATTTGATAAGATTTGATAAGATTTGATAAGATTTGATAAGATTTTGGTTTTGGAATTATTTTGATTATTTTTTTGTGTTCCAACATTTGTGTTTTTATTTTGCTGTGCAAGAATATTAGAAGTGGTCTTTGGAAAATGGCCAACATCCCATTAAATTGAAAATCCTGAGAAACATATACTAGCATTTGCTGAAAGGACTGTTGTTTTCAATTTTGACAGTTCCAATCTGGCAGGTTAACATTTTTATTTGTCATGTGTGCAAACCAAATATTGTTTACTGAAAACATATATATATATATATCAATATATTTGTCACATATATATATATATATATTAATATAAACATTCATATATATTTATTTTTGGGTAACACAAAATGTTTTGAGAGTTTGATATATGAGATATAAATAATATTTATATACTTGTATTTAAAAACATATCTTCAAAAGATAGGTATTTCTTAATTTATTCATTTAATCATTTGATTTATATATTTAAATATTTTCATCCAAATTCTTCTTGGATGGCCATCAGTAAATTGTAGCCTGCCCATTTTAGGCAGGCCAGCTCTGTACAAAGGTTTGTTTGCAAGTCCTTTTCCAAAGACTTTGGCTGTACAAGGTGAAACTAGTGAATTCTACAGGTCCTTTTCCAAAGACTTTGGCTGTACAAGGTGAAACTAGTGAATTCTACAGAGCCTTTTCCAAAGCTTGTCTGCAACTCATGGGTGCCTTTTCCAAAGCCTTTTGCATTTTCCCAACCCTTTTCATGGCCTTTTCCAAAGCCTTTTCATGGCCTTTTCCAAAGCCATTTGGTGCAAGTGGCATTTTTTGGGAGTGCCTTTTCCAAAGCTTGCCAGCCTTCAGAGGTCCCAATCCTCCAGGAAGACCTCAACTGCCTCAGCAAAGCTTTTCCAAACCATGTGGGCTGGCAATTTGTGGTGCTTGCCTTTTGGCCCACAGATTGCATAGCAATCAAGGCTCTTTTTGCATTCCTGGATGATTTCGTTATCATCATCCATGATGGCACCAGCACCCAGCCACTCACACCAGCTCAATTTGCCTCCCTTGCCAGTCCTCTGCCAGCAAGTGTGCATGCCCACCAGCCTCCTCTGGATGTGCAAGGGAATCATGGCAGCAAAGTCCTTCTTCACTGCCTCCTCCCTTGTCCAGGAGGCCACATAACTCAATATGTGAACATCTGCAATCATGGCCACCTTTTCCAAAGCAGCCATGTTTGCAGCTGGGATCTGGTCATTTACCTCCAATGTGTGGTGCCAGTCCACCACCAAAACTGGCATCTTAGGTGCAGGCTTCAGCACCACACCTGGGCTTGAGCCCTTTTCCAAAGGCTTGCTGGCATCTTTGCTGGAGGTACCAGTGTCCTTTCCCAAAGACTTGCTGGCATCTTTGCTGGAGGTACCAGTGTCCTTTTCCAAAGACTTGCTGGCAATTTTGCTGGAGGTGCCAGTGTCCTTTTCCAAAGACTTGCCCCTTTGCACATCCTGCTGGGATTTGGCTGGGTCCTTTTTCAAAGACTTGCCTTCCTTGGTGTCTTTTTCCAAAGACTGGGCATCCTCATCCTCTTTGACCTTCAGCAGCTTCTCTTTGCTGCCATCCTTAGCCTTCCTTGTCCTCCTCACCTCCCCCTCAGGTGCAACCTTTTCCAAAGTTGCCTGGCTGCTGCTGGCTGGTGCAACCTTTTCCAAAGCTGCCTGCTTGGGGGGTGCCTTGGAGGCTGCCCTGGACCTGGACCTTTTGGACTCCTGGGAGGAGGAGGAGGAATAGGTGTAGGTATACTCCTCCTCCTCCTTCTTCTTTTTCAGCTCCTCCAGCCTTTGTTTGGCTCTTTGCTGGGCCTTTTCCAAAGCCTTGAGGTGGTTTTCCAGGTTCTCTTCAGGGTCTTCCTCCTCCAGGTACTCCCACTGAAGGGCTTTTCTGGCTTCCCTCCTGTTGGAATGGGTGGTGCCAGCCCCTGCTGGTCTCATTTTGCAATTGAGACCATAGTAGCCATACCTGTTGGGCTGGCCCCAGCCCCATCCCCAGGCCATGGCTAAGGCTTTTCCAAACCTCTAGGCTTTTCCAAACCTGAGCTTTTCCAAACTCAATGGCTTTTCCAAACCCAACCTACAACTACAAGCTGTGGTGTTGGCTGTGGGTCCTGAGGCGATGCATATATATATAAATAAATAAATAGTATAACTGACCAAACTAAGATGCTAAGTGTGTTCCTACCTGCTTGTTCCCCTACCTGTTGAGTGTGGTATGTGAAAGTAGGCTGTTGGTGTTGTTGCAACCTAGCTCTAAGCTGAAGGAAAACAGCTGCAGAACAGAAACACATGCAACCACATTCATGGAGTGAAACCCTTCCTGCAGTTAGAATGTTTATTTTTCATTATAAAGATATCTTTAAACATATTCAAAATGATATTCTAAAACATGTGTTTTCAATATATATATATATACATACACATTATGTCTACTTTACTTTGTTTCTATGTAAAGTTACATCTATACCTACAACAAAATATCATTAAAAATGTTGTATAGTTTAAAATTGTTATTATTAAATCTTTATTGCTCACCAAAATTGTGCATTGCCCCTGTTTTAGGGGCATTGCAGCAAAAAGACAACTGTACAGCCACACTGCCTTTTCCAAAGCAAAGAAGCCTTGAAACCTTTTCCAAGGCATTTGTTTGCCTTTCCCAAAGCAAAGCAGCATTTTCCAAAGCCAACCAGGGCTCCTTTTCCAAAGAGCTTAGTATCCCCATTTTTTCAACAACTGTTCCTTGAAGTCTCTTGCCTCTGCTTTGGTCAGTGAGTCCTTTTCCAAAGCATGCCAAATCTCTTCAATAGCTTCTTTGTGGCAGCCTGGGCACCTTGCAGCAGAAACTTCCACAATGATCCTTGATGGTATCTTTGGATCAGTGGTCCCCATCAAATAAGTTCTCTTTGGTTTTTTGGCATTCACCAGGTTGATTTTCAACCATGGCTTTCCTTTATTTCCACCAGCTTCAGGCTGGGGCTGTGCCTTGGCTTTTGCATTTGTTTTCTTATGTTTTTTGGCCTTTTCCAAAGCCTTTGCCTTTCCCAAAGCCCTTGCCTTTCCCAAAGCCTTTGCCTTTCCCAAAGCCTTTGCTTTTCCCAAAGCCTTTGCTTTTCCCAAAGCAGGTTTTTTCTTGGGGGCAATGCCCAAGAGATCTTGCAACTCTTCCTTTTCCAAAGAAGCAAGCTGCCCACTTCTCCTCCTGCTGAAAGCCAGTGGTGGAGCAGATGAGCTGGATGCTGCCCTTGCCTTCTGTGGTGAAGGTTCTGGGCTTGAGGCAAAGAGCTTTGGGAAACCCTTGCCATCCAAAGACACATCACTGCTCTCTTTTTTCAAAACCCTCCTTTTGCTTTCTGCCTCCACTGGCACCAAGGCTGTGCAAGGCTCCTTTTCCAAAGGCCTTTTTCTGCATGATGCCTTTTCCAAAGCATCTTCCAATTTCAGCAACTGCAATCCATCTCTTAATTTCAAGAAATCACTTTTTGACAACTTTGCAGCTGCCACTGTCAGGCCTTCCCTCTGCAATTTCCTCACATGGAAAAGAATGCAATCCAGTCTCTGGTGCTTGAGGTTTACCCAAACCTGGCCTGAGTGCCTGGAGCTGCTGTTGAGTTCAGGGTTCTGTGCCAGCAAGTCCAACAAAGCAGTTCGCATAGGCTGGGAATGGATTTCTCCACTGGCTTCCACCTTCAGAAGTCTTTCCCAGAGAGGCAAGGCATGGACCAATCCATGGGGTCTGGTGAATTATTTTTGCTTATCAGCTCATATGCACCTAAGTTCTTGACAAGTTCGATTTCCTCCTCCAGGACCTTGAAAAGGATTCCAGCATCCACATAGGGCTTAGCAAAATGTCTTGCCCCTCCTCTCTGGATGTTTGCCATTATACCTTTTCCAAAGTATGAATTCTCTTCCAAAGCTGAGGACCAAGTCCTTTTCCAAAGACACAGATCAACACTTATTTCCAAAATAAAACTTTGCTGTTCTGAGCCAAAACAGCTCTTGGCATCATAAATTTGTGCATGTCTGGACCCAGGGCAGGCATTATTTGGACAGAGAAAATCAAAAAAAACAGCCCAAAAAAATCAAACTCAAAATCAAAGAAAAAATCAAAAAAATAAAAATATTTTTATTTTTCAAGTTTGATTTTCTTTTTTAAAAAAATCAAAATCAAAACCGATGTTTTTTTTGATCCTAATCAAACTCGGATGCTCAGGGTATAGTTACTTTGCTTTAGTCCGAACACAGCTGCGGAAATCCCAGATTTGACCCTTTTGATTCTTGCGTGTGATTGTCTGTGTGTGTGTGCGTGCGTGCATGCGTGAGGTAGCTGCTGAAGCGAAGCACGTGCAGGAAACCTTTTTACTCCCGCTCGCACGCTGTCAAAATTGCGGCAACCCATGGCCGTGTCAGCCATAATGACGGAACTCCTGGCCGCGTCAGCCAGTGAAATTTTGAAGTCTTGGCCGCGTCAGCCAATGTTTTCTTCGCCGTCATTCAGTGGATCCCAAATGTCTTCTTCTTCCTGCTCCTGCTCCTCTTGGTCCTCGTCGGCGTCCTCGTCTTCGCAGCCGCCCGCATCCTCCTGGTCCATTTCAGCGGCCTTCCTTTTCTGTCCTTTTGCCTTTCCTTTTGCTTTTCCTTTGGATTTTGGTTTTGGCTTTCCCTTTGGTTTTGGCTTGGGCTTCGGAGTCGCATTCGAATTCTGCGGGCTGGCCGAGTCAGCCGCGCCGCCTTTCAGTGCCTTTGAGTACGCGATGCTGTAGAGGGGGCTGTTGGAGTCCAGCATTTCCTTCTCCACCAGCTGCAACAAGCGCTCTTCCATTTTCTCCGCATGGAATTGGCTGAAGGCCAACCCGACGTAGCCGACTCTGTTGCGCAAGCATGCAAACGCAAACTTGGCATCGCTTGGGGTCAAATCCAAGACCATCTTTGCAAAAAATGTATGAAGGTATTCTTCATATAATTCCAAGGGCGAACCCCAGAAGCAAAAGGGTTCCTGCTTGTTCTTCAATCTGTCGACCTGCTTCGGCTCATCTTTCGCCTCTTCCGTCTTGCCTCCCACGGCAATGACATGGCGCTTGGTCAGCATCTCCTTTTTGTCCTTCCATTCAACGGCCCATTCCGATGCCAATGCAGGCAGGGCGACGCCACTGATGACATCACCAGCTGAGGTGCCTGGGTAATGCTTGCGGTCCCGGCACGGAAGCTTCAGGCGGTGGTTGGCCAGAATGTAGGCTGTTTCAAGCTGCTTCAAGGTGAAAGATCCTTTGATTCTTCTTTTACGTTGGGCAAGGGATTCTTCCGTGTACTGGAGGCTGATTGTGTCGACAGTGAGAGTTGGCTTGCCGTCGTCATCATCTTCCTCATCTTCTGCCTCGTCGTCATCATCTTCTCCTTTTTTATTGCCCTCTTTGGTTGTGCCTTCTTTCCATGGATTCAGAATTTTGCTTTTCAAGCCTGGCTTGCCAGCATCGAGCAGCAATGCCACATCACCACTTTGCAAGGTTGGCGAAGCTTCCTCTGCGGCCCTGGCTTGGAGCAAGCACCGCACCAGCCGCTGGTACAGAGCTTCTCGCAAAGGTGGCGTGCGGAGGTCAGGTCTTGTCGAAGACTCGCCAAAGCGTTTTGCATCGAAGTGGAAGAGCACCGTGCCTGTAGGGTCGCCTCGTAAAACTGCGAAGGGGCAGTCTTTCAGAGCAGTGACTAGCTCCTGTTCTGTCTTCTTATCTGGGACAAACCGCACATGAGTTCTCAGAAGTTTCAGCATGTGCTGTCTCCATTGTTGTTTCTCTTCTTCTGGCATGCCTGACGACGAATCAGGACCAGCCGTTTCAGCTGGTTCCTCCTGAATGTCGTCGTCGACGTCGTCAAAGCCTTCGGCATTGTCAGCCGCAGCCGAAGCAGCTGAAGGCTGTTTCTCCGGTTCTGCCTCTTGGCGGGCAAGTTTCTCCACTTCTTTGACTTCTTGTGCAATAGAAGGGTAAGCCATGAAGTCTTCTACTTGGGATTTGGTTTTGACACAGTCCCGGAAACGGCCATCAAAGCTGTCGCTGTAGATCAGCTTGTCTATGCAGTCGCAAAATGCGGTCACAGATTCAGGACAACCAAGCAACCAAGCCGAATCAGCTTGCGCGTTTTGGTATGGGGCATAAAAAGACCTGAATGCCTTGAAGTCTTTCATTTTTTCCCGGAGCTCTTTTGTCCAAGAAGATGGCAGGGACAGCTTTGTCAAAAACTCTCCCAGGAGGAATTTGCAGACTTGTTTTTTCAACTTGAGGACTTCCACATAGGAAGAGCGATAATCACGGATTCTCGATGGAGAGAAGTCATTCAGAGTCAGGTAACCCATGCAGTAACCATCCATCATACCCTCAAGTGCGTAGGCAATGTTGTCACTGGACTGGGCTCGATCAAGAAGGCCTTGCAAACTGTAGATTGATTTGTTCCACGGATTGGTTGTTCCTAGGAAAATCATATCGGCTTCTTCCAAGATTTTTTGGCAACGAGGCACGGAAAAGATTCTCTTAAAGATCGTGCAGGCACAGTCAATAAAGGTTTCAGACAAGGCTTCTTGCCCGCTGGCGAGTTTCACATGTTGGCTGTACAGACTTGCTACCTTCTTAGCCGCCAGCTGTGTTCCTGAGCTATCTTCTTTTGCCTTCTTGAATCCTGCCACGTCAAAGATCCGTTGTCGTAAAGATAGCCGGACAGATTGGCCAAGTTCGACGGCCTTTTCTCTCAAGTTGACTGCCTTCCAGTAGCGCATCTCTCCGTCTGGAATCGTGAAGAATTCAAAATCGACGGTGAGAAGCACACGCCGCCAATTCTTCAAAATGGCTTCGTCTCCTTTCGTCACAGCTTCGCAGATGCTAAACAGCAATGCAAAAACTGGCTCGGCCGGGCTCAGCCGACGCCAGTGTCCATCTGGTGTGAGGGAAGCATCATCTACAGCGTCCACTGCGACTGTGACCACATACGGAAAGTTGGGTGGAGGATCCAACGGAGGAAGACTGAAAGACTGAATTTGTTTGATTTGGCCTTCATTCAGAGGGATCCTGTGCTCTGCAAGCCAAACCAAATTGTGCCAAAACAAATTGCCTCCACATTTGTATCCGCTGTTGTTGCCTTGCTCCAAAGCTTTCAATGCCATCTTTTGGTCAAAGGGCATTTGACGGCCGCCTTGAGCAATGGTCAGGGGCTTGGCGGTGCCAATGGCATCAAAAACTGGGTGGTTGCTGATTTCTTTGATTGCCTCATGCACTCGGATCAGCAAACCGGAATGAAATTCATTTCCTTGGGCTATGTCTTCCTGGTCGTTCTTGACAGGCACCGCCGCAGCTGCCTTCGCTTTCACTTTGCCTTTACTTTTCGCCATGAATTTTTGGAAAAGGCCGGAGCAGCCAAATGGGTACTGGCCGAAACAGCCAGGCACCTAAGATTTAAATTTGCAGGGAATGAGCCAAGAAACAGCTGCGGATTGTAGTTTGATTGTCCGTTAATGCCCAAACTGTTTGAGTTGATTACCAAACTTTGGCGATCCTTTTTACTTGCTTGTGTCAACTTTAGACTTTATGTCGTTGAAAAAACAACTTACTTCCCCATTTAATCTCCCCAGATCGGACCAAGACACCTGTCCGTGCCATTTTTTTTTTGCCTTTCCATTGTCGTCGCGTTCAGTCACTCACCTGGCCGAAGCAGCCAGTGACGACGGCCAGTCACTCAGCCGGGTCAGCCATACTGCTGTGGGTCCTGGCCGAAGCAGCCAGTGACGAAGGCCAGTCACACGGCCGGGTCAGCCATGGTGCTGTGGGCAATTCGACGACATGCAGCACCTCCTGCAACAGATGGAAGGGCAATATGCGCCCGGCTGATTTTTCCCACATTGGGAACAGCTTATTGCCGGGGTCACACGATGCGCCTGATTCGGCTGCCCTCCTGCACGATGCCGTTCGGCACGCTTCAGCTTCGCTTGCGTCCATCCCGAATCCGGCCGTCGGTTCTGCCATACTTGGGCCATACCCCCAACTACTAAAGGGTTTGAAATGGTATACCCAGGGCTCTCCGGAAAAGGGGTCTAGAATGGTATTTTTTCATGTTAGACCCCAACCCCCTGATGATCTCAGACCCCTCAACATTGGTTTTTATCATACTTCCCATAATCATAATAGACCCCAAAACTGATGATTCCAGACCCCCCACCGTTTAGGTCTAATATGATCAATCTCATTTTTGACAATTTGAGGGGGTGGTTTCACCCTAGACCCCTTTTTGGGGTCTGGAATCATTCCACCCCCCCCCAAAACTTCCTCCCACATTTAGGGTCTAAAATCAAAAACGTAAAAGGGGGGGGTTTACAAAAAAGATATTAGACCCTGCTACGTTATCTCACATAACTTGATGTAAATTTTAACGGGTTTCCTACGTTTTTGATTGTTTTCGTACGTTTTTTGATATAATTAGGATCTGTGTGATCTCAAAGTAGGCATTTTTGTTTGTGCATTATTTTTTGGACATGCAAATTTTATCACATTTGTATGGTGAATGCTGGTGAATGGATGTGAATGGATGCAGTGATCATTTTTTGCATTCCGCACGTTTCGAAGTTGCCATTTGGCACAAACCTGTCTTTCTGCATCCGTCTGCAAACTTTGTTACTGTTGCAATGCCGACTCAAAAGCCTGAAGCTGCCCGCTGCTGTGAAACTCGTCCTGATTTTATTTGATTCCTTAGTGGCCGCAAGTGATTGATCGTTCATTTTTTGTTTCATTGGGGGTCTGAAATGGTATTTTGCATCATCAGCTGTTGAAAGAATGGTTCAACCTCCAAGTAAGACCAACCTAGACTCTCTGTTGTGAGCCTATATCTTATTTGTGAGTTCTACATTGTTTTTCTTGCATATTTTGAAATGATGTCCAATTGAATGGTGTGTGAATCTTGAAATACGACCCTTTTTGTTAATGTGTTTTTGTCCCGACAGGTTGAAAGTCCCAACAGAAAATGCCAGGGGTTGAGCTGTGGAATTCAGTTTTTCTTGTTTCATTGGGGGTCTGAAATGGTATTTTGCATCATCAGCTGTTGAAAGAATGGTTTAACCCTCAAGTAAGAACAACCTAGACCCTCTGTTGCGAGCCTATGCCTTGTTTGTGAGCTCTACATGGTTTTTCTTGCATATTTTGAAATGATGTCCAATTGAATGGTGTGTGAATCTTGAAATACGACCCTTTTTGTTAATGTGTTTTTGTCCCAACCGGTTGAAAGTCCCAACAGAAAATGCCAGGGGTTGAGCTGTGGAATTCAGTTTTTTTTGTTTCATTGGGGGTCTGAAATGGTATGTTGCATCATCAGCTGTTGAGAGAATGGTTCAACCTCCAAGTAAGACCAACCTAGACCCTCTGTTGCGAGCCTATGCCTTGTTTGTGAGCTCTACATGGTTTTTCTTGCATATTTTGAAATGATGTCCAATTGAATGGTGTGTGAATCTTGAAATACGACCCTGTTTGTTAATATTTTTTTGTCCCAACAGGTTGAAAGTCCCAACAGAAAATGCCAGGGGTTGAGCTGTGGAATTCAGTTTTTCTTGTTTCATTGGGGGTCTGAAATGGTATTTTGCATCATCAGCTGTTGAAAGAATGGTTCAACCTCCAAGTAAGACCAACCTAGACCCTCTGTTGTGAGCCTATGCCCTGTTTTTGAGCTCTACATTGTTTTTCTTGCATGTTTTGAAATGATGCAATATTTTGTCATATTATATATGATGAATTGTACTGACATTTTGTCATGTTTGAATGGTATAACTCGTGCGTCGTGGCGAGGTGCCTTGGCCATGAATAACAATGAATAGCCATCCATAATTTCGTACAAAGTTTTTTCAGGATTCGCTTCTATTTTTTCTATCAAAGAGCTGCGAAGAGAACCTGCAGAGTCAGAGCCATCGCCTTGCTGATGCTGTGTTCCATGAAAAGCTTGGAGCAGATCAGGGAAAGATAGTGAAAGTTGGCAACATGCCAACCCTTGGCAAGATGCCAAAATTAGATAAAATCAGAACATTGCTTTGGGTGAGCAAAGTTCCAAGACAAGACCACAAGACAAGGCGACGCAGAAAAAAAACATGTTGTGCGATGATGTGCCCTGTTGGTCCATTATGTGGGGTCTGAAATCGTTATACCCCCTAGATAGGGTCTGAGATGGGTTAACAGTAAAACAAGGATTGGTCAAATTTGGAATTTTTACCTTTGGGGTCTAAGATTGGTTGTCCCAGAAAGGGGGTCTGACATTGTAAGGTCACTGAAAACAAATCGATCACCAAACATGGGGTCTGAAATCTTTTCGGGCCCGTTTTTTTGGGGGGTCTATTCTTAACCTACCCGCACTTGTCATCACTTGTCAGCATCATGATAACCCTGTTCCACATGATGTTAGACCCTTATTTGGAATACCCAGGGGGGGGTCTAGGATCATGGTCTAAAAGTTACGGCTAGACTGGGAGCACACAATTTCAGACCCTTGGATTTTGGGGTCTATTATGAAAAACCAACCCCCCCCTGGCAGTAGTTGGGGGTATCTTGGGCCGCCGCACCCACCGCCGGCCCGGCCGCAGCAGCCGGTGCCGGCGTTGCAGGCTGGGTGGCTTGCGGTGCGGCCGGGTAGTACTGCTGCTGGTAGTACCACCCAGCGGCGGCTTGTTGCCACTGCAGCTGCTTCACCTGATTTTGCAAGTCTTTGATCTTCTCGTCAGTGGAAGTGCTTCGGCGGCGGTGAGGCCTGCTGGCCGTTTTTTTGGAGGAACTTCGTCGAATTTTTTTGGCATCGCTTTCCGTGTCCTCCTCCTGCTCCTCCTCTTCTTCCGCCGAAGAACTGCTTTTGTCTTCGCAGTTGTCACCGTCGTCGTCGTCGTCGTCGTCGGCCTGCTCGCCGTAGTCCGGCTCTTCCTTCATTGCGGATTGTTTTGGTGGTCTCGACGGTGGCGGCGGTTCATCCTCATGTTTCATTTTGTCTGGTTTTTTGGCAGCAGACTTGCGGTACAAAAAGACGACGTTGTCTGTAGGCGGCGGACGCTGGTCGTCGTTGGTGTCGTCGTCGTTGTGGCCGGACGATGCAGCACTTTTTGCGACCCATTTGGTCGACGAGGCCGATGCAGCCTCAGATGACCGGACCTTTCTTTTTGCATTCAATGGTTGCCAGCTTCGGGCGTCATTGATGGCCTTCAACCTTCGCAGGAGTTCTGCTCGCACTGACTCATCATGAGGTTTGTGCGGAGGGCCTTGTTCTACAAGCCATTCCCAAACCGTTCCGTTCGGGTAGACCTCCAGCAAGCAGGCAAGGTCTCTGTGGCTGAGGAGGCAGTGCACATTTTTCTGGTTTTGTCGATCGGCGCCCCCGAACAGGACAGCTGTCTGCAGGCTTTTAAAGCTTCCGGCCATCATGCTCTGCAAGCAATCCAGCCTGTCGTCGACGACCACGGTTGCATTGGAGCGGCGCGCGTAGTATCCTTTGTTGCTCCCATGATCCGTCAAGAAGACCTGGTCAGAGGACAGCCCGAGAGACATCGCATGTCTGGTGACCCAATGCTGCTCTTTTTTTGGAATCCAATTCACCTTTGAAATGATTCTCACAGCATCTTCGCCATATGCAGCCTGCCACAAAAGCAGGAAAGCCCATGCTCCTTCCATCGTCGCCTTGTAGATGTCCTCGCCTTCGTACTTGACCGTCCCATACTTGGTTAAGACACCACCGCAGTCGATACAAAGCATGGGCGCCCAGTTTGACTCCATGGGGCTTGTCATACCTCCAGACCGAACCAGTCTGTGAGGTATATTCCAGGCCGAAACAGCCTGTGATTGCAGGCCAAGTCGGCCTGGGACGTTTCAAGGTTTAAGCCGAAACAGCTTATTACCTTTATGAAAAGCCTGTGAGCCGAAAACCACGAGAAACGACTTGAGTGAGGCTTCTAAGGAGAGGGCTAACAGTCCTCTCCGTAGACGCCGCACTGACAGCAGCGAAGTGTGTAAGGAGAGGGCTGTGAGAGGACTATTCGAAAAATGCTGTTTTGCTCTAAGGAATTTTTTCAATAGTCCTCTCACAGCCCTCTTCTTACACAGCTCACTGACAGCAGCGCGGCGTGTAAGGAGAGGACTAACAGTCCTCTCCTTACACCACCGTTTTTGTAAATTCAAGGACAGCAGCGAATTACAAAATTACGTTTTTGAGGGTTCGTTCTGCCGAACGGAATTTTTTTCCGAAGTTTCAAGGACAGCAGCGAATTACAAAATTTCGTTTTCGAGGGTTCGTTCTGCCGAACGGAATTTTTTCCGAATTTTCAAGGACAGCAGCGAATTACAAAATTTCGTTTTTGAGGGTTCATTCTGCCGAACGGAATTTTTTTCGAATATTCAAGGACAGCAGCGAATTACAAAATTTCGTTTTTGAAGGTTCGTTCTGCCGAACGGAATTTTTTTCGAATTCATTCAAGGACAGCAGCGAATTAAAAAAGTAATGGTTTTTGAGGGTTCGTTCTGCCGAACGGAATTTTCCAATCAAAGACAGCAGTGAATTACAAATTTATTTTCAATTCATTTCTTTGTCACCAAGGATTGCTTTGAATTATTGCTTTGAATTTTCTGAACGTTTTTTTGACATTTTCAAAAATGTTCAAACTGCCGTATCCTTAACGACGACCAGTCGAATGGCAAATTTCAAAAAAAAAAGACGGACAAAATTCTAATGACGACGAGACTTTCTCCATTTTCAGAAATAAATGTCTCAGACATTCCTGTGCATATTTTTTGGGGGGGCAACCCTGCATCATTTGGCCGAAGCAGCCAAAGAATCGTAAAAAACAGCACATCATTTGGCGTTGACACGACTGGAACTTTCAAGGAACAAGGAACTTCGCTCTGCTAAGTGAAATCTCCAAGACAGCCAGGAAAAGCCAGTCATAAAATTGGATCCTTGAAGCGCCTTTTTTCCACGCGGCCCCATGTCAAGCGTGACGATGAATTAGAGGTTGGCCGAAGCAGCCAAGCTGGCCGATGCAGCCAGTCCAGCTGAAACCCACTAGCAAGGAAATGTTTTTTTCTCGCTGATCAAGCCTGCGGCAAACATGGCTTCCTGCATGATTTCTCCTATCAGTGGCACAGGAACACTATTGCCTATCATTTTACAAAGGTCTTTCTCCGACACATAGTCAAAACAAGCTTCTACCTCTTGTGGAAGCATTCCGTTGACACGGACAATTTCAGTCACGGACATCTTTCGCCCCAACGTACTGAGCCAGAAACCTCCTGTCGCTGCTCGTGTTCGGCTCAATGTACGGCATATATCGACTCCAAAAGTCAAATACTTTTCTGTGCAGCCCACATCTACAGCAACGAGTTCCTGTCTTGCGTCGATTCCTTTGGCCCAGAGTTTGCGGTAAGCAAGCTTTGCCATGCGGGCAGCATTCTTGTTTATTGGCAGCTTGCCAGCTTTGTCACTTTTCTTTCGCGGGTCGAGTACTGAAGACAAACTCCTTTTGCCTTGTCCTTTGGGCTATTTAAACTTTCTGCGCAAGCTTGTCTTCAAAATGGCAACCAGGAAGACCCGTCGACGCATTTGTGGCACTTTGAAATTTGAGCTGTCCAGAGTCTTGAGCCACATGACGTATCCCAATTTCTTCAAAGCCTTGTGCATTCCGCAAAGCACAGGTTTGTGCTTTTTTTCCAAGATGCCTGGAACGTTCTCAAATAGCACCACGCGAGGGCGCCGTCTTTTGATGTAACCAAAAGAAGCCTTCATGGCGCGACCGCGCGCGTCTTGGATCCCTGCGCGTTTTCCTTGGCAGCTAAATGATTGACAAGGAGGCGTGAAGATATAGAGATGAACAGGTAGCTCTTCTCCAGGTTTGCGCTTGATCACGTCATCATGGAAACGCTTGGGTCTATGGATGCCTTGAATCACTGCCTTGCACTTTTCATCACTGTCGCTGCAGAATTGCAATTCCACAGGCAAGTCCAATCGTTGTAAAGCAAACCAAGCACTATCCAAACCAGAAAAATCACTTCCAACCAAAATTTTCCTTGGTGTTCGGAAACTGGCAAGCTCTTCGGCCATTGCTTTTATATGGCCGAAGCAGCCAAACAGCCGAGACAGCTATATGGCCGAAGCAGCCAAACAGCCGAGACAGCTATATGGCCGAAGCAGCCAAGACCGCCGAGACCCGAGACAGCCGACCCCAGAAACAGTGTCTCAGACCCTGGAGCCAATGACGGCGACTTGAACCATAAACCTGAAAAGACAAGAAAATACGTAATTAACAACATTAATATAGTAAACAGTTATTAGACAGTATCATTTAATATAATAGCAGTGTCCACTGGGTGGAACTTGATCGACGGGCGTTTTGCTTGCACAATTGCGTTCTGGATTTCATTAAAAAAAGCGGAAGTCTAGATAGGCACCCGAACCGCTGCAAAGGAATTCTATTTTATTCGTGAGAAGCTGTCTGGCACGCGCATATCATCCGGTGAAGTGATTGTCCGGAGCAGACAAATCACTAAATTATATGCATGACTGTGTCCGAGACAGAAGTTACACTAAGCCAAAGCAGCCAAAAAGGGAGTCAAGCATCTCTCTGCAATCAGAAGTACAGCATGCAAGAAGCAGAGTGTCATTTCAACAGCGCTGGTATGTCAAGGTGCAGTTGACAATCCATTCACAGATTTCAACGCATCCACACGCCGGATTCTTGCCAAGAAGCTGTGAATTGTATATACATTTTTGGCACCTGAAAAAATTTTGTCTTTGGCTTCGTCGACCGTGACCATGATAAATGCCACGCCAGGCTTGAATCGACCTTGTTGCTCACGCAAGTTGCCCAAGTCCACCGAATGCAAGACCCACGCATGTCCCAGTGGCAGTGCTTTACGCAGGAAAGTCCAAAAGTCTGCATCTTGTTTTCGGCTGCCAGGAGAAACCAGAAGCGCCCTCGGAATCGCAGCTGCGGTGTGCATTTTAAGCGCGCAGCCTTTGGACCCCAGCATCAGTCCGGGACTCACCTCGTAGCAGCCTGACAATGCTGAGACAAGCTGCAGCTTGACATCTGTCATTTGACCAGGGTCATTGCAGACAATGATGCCTGCATCTGCTGGATTCTGAGTGATTTGTACACTTGACAACTGACAGGCTGCTTTCAAGTCACCAGTGGCCGAGACAGCCAGATAGGCAACGCAACCTTGAATGCTTTCGAAAAAATCCTTCTTGCTGCAGCCTTTGTCTATAGCATCAGCACATAAACGTCTTTGCTGCCGTTTCACCTCATTAGTTCGCATCTTTTCCATGCATTGCAAATGAGCTTCTTGCAAGTCGTCCGGACACTCTGCTGGAAGCAACGCGTTTTCAGAAAAAGCATGGACAAGTTTTGTGAATGCTTTGCGCTTCTGAAAGCCCAGTTCACGGTCATGTTTTTCAGACCAAAGGGCCGAATCAGCCAGGTGGTCTTCTTCTTCTTCTTTCATTTCCAAATGTCGACAAGCAGACGAGGCCGCAGCAGCCTCTTTTCGTCTCTTCCTTGTAAACGCAGCCTCTGTTTGGAGACCGTCTTCCCCAGTCAAAGTTCGCTTCAAGCCTTTGTCAAGTCGACTGACCCGACCGGAGCTTTCACGAGGCCGTCCAAAGCACGATTGCCACGTCAACTGAGCCAGCCGAAGCAAGTCTGCCAAATCATACTTTTCAACGCCTGAAGACACTTTCAGCACCATTTCCTCCACATGCGGTCGCATGGCAGCACGTCGTGCGTTGCAAACCCAGCTGTTTCTTGAAAATGCCTGCTCCACTCCAGAGCTGGAACCACCATACACAAAGTAACTGACGAGAGCCGAACGGAGGACGCCTGAAGGATGACAGTGACCTGTCCGACTCTCTGCCATTTGCTGCAAAGTCCTTTGCCACGCTTGTCTGTTTGCATTTGTCGTCAAGTCACTTGGCATGTTCGCCCTGGCGCGAGGATACAAGTCAGACCACTGATGCTGAAGAACTTGTGCGTCCAACTTGCAGACTTGCGCAATGCGAGCCAGGTCGGAAGTAGCTTCAAGGCTGCCTGTGTGAAGGTTAAACACCCTGTAAGCTTGACCTAACTCAAAACTTGGAAACTCAGCTTTCAAAGCTTCTGTGGCAAGCCTCACCCAGATTTTCATTCGGGATAAACATCTTTCCTGGATTTCTTTGCTGACACCCGATTCTGAGCCCAAGCACTTGGTAAGAGAACCAGCTTGGAAGACGAGCGGTTGCTGCAGCGTTTGAAGCATGGTGCTTGTGTATCCAAAACGCCGCAAGACTTCTTCGTGAATGAACAGGGCCCTTATCTCTTCCAGATATATTGCAACGTCCAAAGTCATGCAAGCTGGATCCACTTCTTCACTATCCATCTTTCGTGTCAGCTGCAAAGACGAATCTGCTGCATCTGCCAGCATGGCCGCCATGAGTGCTGTTTCAGCATCCAATTTTTGTATCCACAGCTTGGCTTTGTTTCCTACAGCATCTTTTCTTGTGCGGACCAGGTGGAGGCAAGTCCTGATGCAAGCATGTAGAAACAAACATGTTCTGCCAAGAGGCTTGCTGTGACTTTCAAAGCGGTGCTGGGCTGAGCGGAAGTTCACCACTGCGCTTCGAACGGCGTTGTCAGACTCCTCACAAAATTTTTCAAAGACCCTTCGAATTTCTGGGGAATATTGAATCAGTCTTGCTACTGACCCAGGGCCGCCACAAAAAAAGTTCATCGTCTCTTTCAGTGCATCATCTGCATTCCATGGCCGCGACGTGAGCCTTCGACTGCTGTGAGCCTTGTCCCGAATCACGCATCGCAAATTAGGACATAGGACTTGTTGCTGAGGAGTCAAGGCCGTCCGCATGATTTCACCACTGACAAGCTCATCCTGAGCACTGTCAACCGTAATTGTGGTGATCTTTTGGCGCACCTGATTGAACAGCTGCCATTTCACAAACGGTTTTTGCTTGTCGCTGCCACTTCCAAACCACCGACCACATGCACGCTTCAGGATGCTTTCTGTAGCCTTTGTTAGATTTAACCCGCCTGTTCCCGCATCCCTTTCTTGACCAAGCATGCCAGACCAAATCTCAAGGTTGTTCGTCACTGCTCTAAAACGGAGAAGGATCCGTCCTTTGCGTTCATCTCGAAAAAGCGCTATCTCAGCAGCCCTTGACAGATGCCTTTGGTCGATGGATTTCATTGCCTCTGCCAAGCAATAAACCATCATTGTTAGTTTCCTTCCTTCCAATGCCACGCCCTTCTTCATTTTCTCTAGGCAGTCTTTGAATTGATCTGGGCTAGGCGCAGCGTCAATGGCAAGGTCGCTGGATGGCAGAGAGCCTGCCGTGGCCGATGCAGCCACAGACAGATAGTGCGCAGCAGCATTGCAATGGTTTTTGCTTTTTGCGTGCTTCATAAAGTTTTCCTTTTGAATGCCAGCTTCTGATGTCACTAAATATTGCGCAAGATTGCCCGTGCAACCTGCTGACCGACAAGCTTTGCAACCGATTCCCCATGGTTCGTCTTGCTCGTCTAGCCATGACCCCAAGCTGACATTAGAAGTGTCTAAAGGAAAGCTACTCTGCCATTTTGCTCCCAATTTCCTCCATTTCCGCCTGGCCCCAACAGCCCCGTCGGCTTCAGCTGTCATTGCCAGGCCTTCAAGGAAAGCCGGAGCAGCTTTGCCTTGAAGATTGGGTGCAAGGGAAGCCGTTACAGCTTCACCTTGAAGGAGCAAGCTAGGTTTCAAGAGCCAAGAGCAAAGGTCAAACGAGGTTTTGAATTATCTTTTTCCTCTTGGAAAATATCTCCATGATCTGGTCCTAAGATTCTTACTCTTAAACATGGCACTATGAAATCAATATGCATTTGCTCAGCTTCTTCAAAGGTGGACAATGTGGATGTGGAATGTGGAACAAGGTTTTTATGAAGGTATAATATTGAAGTTGAGGTGAAGGTACGAAGTAGAATTACGAGAGCAAACGAGAAATGAAAATAAGTCTAAAAGCAACAAACGAGAGGAAAAAACAAACAATAAAAATCACCAAAAAAAACAAAAAAGAATTTTTCCATTCCGCTAAGCAAAGCCAAGATTATACAGTGCCAGAGGAGGATCCGGAGCTTCCCGTCCACTGTATTATACAGTGCCAGAGGAGGATCCGGAGCTTCCCGTCCACTGTATTATACAGTGCCAGAGGAGGATCCGGAGCTTCTCCTCCACTGTATTATACAGTGCCAGAGGAGGATCCGGAGCTTCCCGTCCACTGTATTATACAGTGCCAGAGGAGGATCCGGAGCTTTCCCGTCCACTGTATTATACAGTGCCAGAGGAGGATCCGGAGCTTCCCCTCCACTGTATTATACAGTGCCAGAGGAGGAGGAGCTTCCCCTCCACTGTATTATACAGTGCCAGAGGAGGAGGAGCTTCCCGTCCATTGTATTATACAGTGCCAGAGGAGGATCCGGAGCTTCCCGTCCACTGTATGATACAGTGCCAGAGGAGGATCCGGAGCTTCCCGTCCACTGTATGATACAGTGCCAGAGGAGGATCCGGAGCTGCCCGTCCACTGTATGATACAGTGCCAGAGGAGGATCCGGAGCTTCCCGTCCGCTGTATGATACAGTGCCAGAGGAGGATCCGGAGCTTCCCGTCCACTGTATTATACAGTGCCAGAGGAGAATCCGGAGCTTCCCCTCCACTGTATTATACAGTGCCAGAGGAGGATCCGGAGCTTCCCGTCCACTGTATTATACAGTGCCAGAGGAGGATCCGGAGCTTCCCCTCCACTGTATTATACAGTGCCAGAGGAGGATCCGGAGCTTCCCCTCCACTGTATTATACAGTGCCAGAGGAGGATCCGGAGCTTCCCCTCCACTGTATTATACAGTGCCAGAGGAGGATCCGGAGCTTCCCCTCCACTGTATTATACAGTGCCAGAGGAGGATCCGGAGCTTCCCCTCCACTGTATTATACAGTGCCAGAGGAGGATCCGGAGCTTCCCGTCCACTGTATTATACAGTGCCAGAGGAGGATCCGGAGCTTCCCCTCCACTGTATTATACAGTGCCAGAGGAGGATCCGGCGCTTCCCCTCCACTGTATTATACAGTGCCAGAGGAGGATCCGGAGCTTCCCGTCCACTGTATTATACAGTGCCAGAGGAGGATCCGGAGCTTCCCCTCCACTGTATTATACAGTGCCAGAGGAGGATCCGGAGCTTCCCGTCCACTGTATTATAGAGTGCCAGAGGAGGATCCGGAGCTTCCCGTCCACTGTATTATACAGTGCCAGAGGAGGATCCGGAGCTTCCCGTCCACTGTATTACTTAGTTCCACTTAGCAGAATTGAAAAATTCTTTTGAGGATTTTTTTTGTTTCTTGCAGACCTGTACGAGAAAAAAACTTTTGTGCTTCAAAACGAGTTGCCAAAATATCTGTATCATACTTGGTTCCATATGACAATGGTGTGAAAACAGAATTTTAAGTTATATCGATTTAAAATGTTGATGATGACTGAACCATCTAGCCAGGTGACTTGGTGATCCGAACTCAATTACTATTGCATATTGTCATGTAACTTTACCCCAAGCCAGGTTTCAACGAGAAAAGGCACAAGCTTGCACGAGATTCTAAAATAAGTCTTCTTGGTCTGGCGCCGCTGCTTTTTTCAACCCTAGCACAGGCTCCATGTCTGGAACTTGACTTAATGAATTAAATTCTTTGGCCGAGGCAGCCAATAGAATAACTGCAGCTTAATTTGGCCAAGCCTTTGGGCCCTGAGGCCGAGGCAGCCTTTAGGGCAATCCTTCTTCATCTGATGTTTGGACGTCATTATTTTCAGTAAACCACCGCATGCCTTTGCGCCGGATCATCTCTTGGCGAAGCTTGAAAGCCAACTTCCAAACCTTTCGCGATCGACACTTTTTCAAATAGTTGTATTTGTTCATGAGCAAAAGGGGTGGCATCTTAGTCAACAAATGGTTCTGGACTTGGCGCATAGGCTTCGTCGTCTTCGTAAGGACAGGAGCTGCTGGCTTCTTTTGCTTTGGCGCTGGCATGGCGAACATGGACGATTGACAAAGGGTTATATATAATACCCTGAGCATCCGAGTTTGATTAGGATCAAACCTCTTGATTTTTAGGCTTCTAAAATCAAAATCTGAGTTTGATTTTTAGGCTTTCGAATTCAATGAAAAAATCAATGGTTTTTGAGAAGCAAAATCAAAGTGAAAATCAAAAAAAAATCAAAAAAATCAAAAAAATAAGAAAAAATTGCAAACAAAAGTGGACAAGACACATGGTTGAGCTATGCATGGACAAGACAAGAGTGGACAAAAATGGCAACCAATTTTTTCATGTCTGAGCTATGCATCATGTGGCTTCTTTGAACCACCATGACCTAAAGATAGCCTTTTCCAAAGCTATAAGAAACCTTTTCCAAAGCTTCCAATCATGCTAGTCCTGTTTCCAGTTTCACTTCCCAAGGCACCCTGACCCTTTCCCAAAGGTCTTCTGTACCCTGGCTTTTCCACACTAGTAGTCCCCACATTCCTCTTGGATGTTCCTGGTGAGGCACAGATGCAGCAAAATTTTATATTTTGGTGCAACCTTCAGGGATAGTCTGGTTGCAGACACACCCATGGAGACAGAGGATGTTAACCTGGCCACCTGGCCAACAAAGTCCTCTGCTTTAAAGCACCAATGGTATTTTGGGTTTAGATGTTTGGAGTTCCAGACCAGGTGGATAAAGCTGTGGTGCTTTGGGACAATATGGAAGCTCATTCTGTCCTTTTCCAAAGACCATTTGTTGAGCCACTCATACCTCTTCAGAAAGTCATCTGCAAGATCCAGTGATTGCTGGTATTCTGCAGGTGTTGGGATTATCCCAGCAGTGTCCCAAAGCTGCACTAGCTTTTCCAAACTAGTAGCAGCTGTGAGCATATGCTGCTCACACTGTTCCTTTGTGCCTGCAATTTTTTTTTGCAGGACAGGGATCATTGCTGGTAACAGATGCCTGGCCTCAGCAGCTTTGATATCCAAGCTGGCATGTTTCTTCCAAGGCTTTTGTGCATCTGTGAACATGGATAATCTTAAATTTGTTAATCTGTTTTTGCATTCCTGCTTTGTATATTCCACTTGAATTTGTGTGAAGAGAATTGAAAGCCTTTCCCAAGGCTTCTTGGCTTGTCTTTGCCCTGGCCCTTCATGGTAGCACAAATAATGCAAAATGCTACCTAGAAGGTGGGAATACAAGCCCTTGCAAAACAGTATGTGAAGGGGATCCCCCCTCACATTTTTGCAGCTCACACCAGGCAAAGCAAAAATGGCATGGCTGCTGAAGGGGTCATCCAAGCATTCCTGGTGGCTCCAGATCTTAAACCTTTGCTTTTCCAAACAAATGGTCTTGTACCCTTTTCCAAAGGTACATGGTGTGCGATTTTCACAATCACACTCCCAACATGGAGCCTTCCTGTTCCAGTGTGGCAGCCCCAGGGTGTTGCTGAAAAATTCATGATCACCAATGATAGACCATAAGACACCTTTGAACTTTTTCTGGTGTAGTGGCTGGCCTGCCATTGGGAAGAAGATAGAACCCTTTTCCAAAGGTTCATTGTCTGGCCCCAAGGTTGGGTGGTGGCCACATGCCAAGGCTTGGAAAGACCAATGGAGATACTTCCAAATGGCTTCCCAGGTGCTGCTTGTGCCACAGGATTTGGGGAAGCAAGCTAGCAAAAAGTGACTTAACAAAGTGCTATGGTTGCTGAGGAGGCTGCCCCAAGAAAAAACCATCAGGGCATCATTGTTGGAAAAGTCGACTCCATCCCCATGCACATATATTGGGGTGCAAGAGTCTTGCCACCCAGCTGTTGTCTTCATAGGGTGGCCATATAGCTTGTCATCCTGTGACTTTGCCACCCCTTTCCAAAAATCTGCCAAGTTGCCTTTTCCAAAGCTGAACAGATTGTAGAAAAGTGCTGGGTAGTTTTCCCCAAGCTTGGAGAACATGAGGTGGGGAAGGAATATGCTTGCCTTTTCCAAAGCAGGCTTTGATGTTTTTGGGTCAATGCAAGGAACCTCCACCTCATAGCCATCACAAATCTTGACATTGGCACAGAAATGGTGGAGGATCTGTTTGTGGCAATTGCCTGGCTGAGCTCCCCAATTGCCAGTTTGGGCCAGGGCTACCAAATCTTCATGGCTAGCCCCATCTTGCAAGGCACAATCAGCCAAGTCCCTGAGCAAGGTTGCGCTCAAGGTTCCCTTGGCCCAGAGGTGTAAAAGCTTGTTAGCCAGGACAGATTCAACCACAGGACCTTGAGCCTTTTCCAAAGCTTTGCTAGCCCTTGGTTTCTGTGTTCTTCCTGACTCATACTCTAGCTCCCACCCTCTCAATCTCTTTGCCATCTTCTAACTTGTCCACTGACCTTTTCCAAAGCCTTGGGAAAGCCTTTTCCAAAGCCTTCACAAAGCCTTTTCCAAAGCCAGCAAGCATGTACTTGAAGCTGGAAACAACTGCAGCAATGTATGTTTTAGTCCCTTGGGCAGCAACTTGAGATAGTGAAACCATGTGAAACCTCTAGCAGTTAACCTTACAAGGTCCCTTTGGGAAAGGGGGCAGTTTAAACACCCAAAACATTATGTTTATCAACCTTGTACCAACCCAACCAACAAAAACATAAAGACTGCAAAAGAACACATTTGACTTGGTGCTGCTGCTGCCTGACCATCTTTTTACTTGAAGGCCAAAATGTCAAAATTATCGCTTTTTCCCTGCAATCCCCATGTTAGGGCTGCTGGTACTGAAGCTATAAGACTTCCTCTCCTTTCCCAAAGAGAAGGGTCAGCAAAGGCTATGTCCTGTGCACTTTTCCAAATGCATGGAACATGCTGGCATATACCATACCATGGGGTGTCCAAATGCTTTCTTCTTTGCTTTGCTTGGATCACTTTTCCAAATGACCTTTGTTGCACTTTTCCAAGTGCAAAGCCTTTTCCAAAGCTCACTTGCTTGACCTGGACCTCTTGCTGGAAGCCACAGAAGCAGCTTTGTTACCCAAGGCTTTCAGCTCTTTTGCTTCATCTTTGGACCCCTTGATCACTTTGGCAGCCTCTTCCAACATCTTTTTCATGTCACTTGCCTTCTTCGTTTTCTTCCCAGACAAGGCTCCTTTCAAGTCTGCCAGCTGTTTGTTCAGCTGCACTTTCCAACCTTCTGCTGCTGCCTTTCCTTGCCTTGACAATTTGGAAGATGCCTTTCCCAAAGCATCTTCCAAATCATTCAAGGTACTTGCCACTGAGTCCCTGGCTTTTCTTGCCTTTTTCAAAGCATCTTTCATTTCATCTTCTTCTGTTTTCTCTTCATCCTTTTTGTCTTCAAGGGCAAGTTGTTCAGTTTTGCCTTTGCCTTTCCCTTTGCCTTTTCCAAAGCCTTTCCCTTTGCCTTTTCCAAAGCTCTTGCCCTTTGAGCCATCTTCCAGGTCCTCCACCCCCAGGTTCTTCCAACCAGAACTTTGCAACTCTGAGAACTTTTCCAAATCCCCAGAGTCAGGTTCCATCTCTGCGCCCTGTTCCCATTGGCTGCCTCTTTTCACTGCAAAGTTGGAGCTCCAACATTGAGTGTCTTTGTACTGCCAGACTCCTGGGGTGCTTGGATCCTGCCTGTAGATGACCCTTCCTGACCATGTATGGGCTTCCAGTTCCTCTTCACCAAATCTGTCAACCATTTCCTTGTGGCTTTCCCAGGCATCTTTTTTGTTGAGGGTCTGTTGGGCTTCAACACTTCTTCTCACATGCATGTATTTTTTCCTTCTCTCTCCATCAGCCACTGGGCTGCCTTGAGGCCTTTGTCTTTTTTTGGCAAATTGTCAACTTCTTCTTTCTCATCTGGATTTTTTTCCAGATGGGTCTTATACCTGCCCCAAAGCTTGGAATGTTCATCTTTGCGCAACATTCCCTTGAGAACAATGGCCTGCTCCTCAGTGCTTTCTCCCTCAGTGGCTGCTTGTTGAATTTTGTCATCCAATGACATTTTGCCCAACTTTTCCAAACTGGTCTTGTTCAATTTGTTTTTGGTGTGGTTTTGCTTTCCCTTTTCCAAAGGATTCTTGCCTGCCTTTGCTTTCATTGTTGTTTTCATCACCTTTGTTGGCTTTCCCAAACCAACCTTCATTGCTTTCATTGCCTTTTTTGGTGGCATGGTTGCCAATATTTCGAAACTTCTTTTGAGCCAAAAATCTGGTGAGTACCAAAATTTATTTGTGCAATTGCATGTTTTGGGAAAATTGTACTGATTCAAAAAAAAAAGATCTTATCAAATCTTATCAAATCTTATCAAATCTTATCAAATCTTATCAAATGGTCATATTTGATAAGATTTGATAAGATTTGATAAGATTTGATAAGATTTTGGTTTTGGAATTATTTTGATTATTTTTTTGTGTTCCAACATTTGTGTTTTTATTTTGCTGTGCAAGAATATTAGAAGTTGTCTTTGGAAAATGGCCAACATCCCATTAAATTGAAAATCCTGAGAAACATATACTAGCATTTGCTGAAAGGACTGTTGTTTTCAATTTTGACAGTTCCAATCTGGCAGGTTAACATTTTTATTTGTCATGTGTGCAAACCAAATATTGTTTACTGAAAACATATATATATATATATATCAATATATTTGTCACATATATATATATTAATATAAACATTCATATATATTTATTTTTGGGTAACACAAAATGTTTTGAGAGTTTGATATATGAGATATAAATAATATTTATATACTTGTATTTAAAAACATATCTTCAAAAGATAGGTATTTCTTAATTTATTCATTTAATCATTTGATTTATATATTTAAATATTTTCATCCAAATTCTTCTTGGATGGCCATCAGTAAATTGTAGCCTGCCCATTTTAGGCAGGCCAGCTCTGTACAAAGGTTTGTTTGCAAGTCCTTTTCCAAAGACTTTGGCTGTACAAGGTGAAACTAGTGAATTCTACAGGTCCTTTTCCAAAGACTTTGGCTGTACAAGGTGTAACTAGTGAATTCTACAGAGCCTTTTCCAAAGCTTGTCTGCAACTCATGGGTGCCTTTTCCAAAGCCTTTTGCATTTTCCCAACCCTTTTCATGGCGTTTTCCAAAGCCTTTTCATGGCCTTTTCCAAAGCCATTTGGTGCAAGTGGCATTTTTTGGGAGTGCCTTTTCCAAAGCTTGCCAGCCTTCAGAGGTCCCAATCCTCCAGGAAGACCTCAACTGCCTCAGCAAAGCTTTTCCAAACCATGTGGGCTGGCAAGTTGTGGTGCTTGCCTTTTGGCCCACAGATTGCATAGCAATCAAGGCTCTTTTTGCATTCCTGGATGATTTCGTTATCATCATCCATGATGGCATCAGCACCCAGCCACTCACACCAGCTCAATTTGCCTCCCTTGCCAGTCCTCTGCCAGCAAGTGTGCCTCCTCTGGATGTGCAAGGGAATCATGGCAGCAAAGTCCTTCTTCACTGCCTCCTCCCTTGTCCAGGAGGCCACATAACTCAATATGTGAACATCTGCAATCATGGCCACCTTTTCCAAAGCAGCCATGTTTGCAGCTGGGATCTGGTCATTTACCTCCAATGTGTGGTGCCAGTCCACCACCAAAACTGGCATCTTAGGTGCAGGCTTCAGCACCACACCTGGGCTTGAGCCCTTTTCCAAAGGCTTGCTGGCATCTTTGCTGGAGGTACCAGTGTCCTTTCCCAAAGACTTGCTGGCATCTTTGCTGGAGGTACCAGTGTCCTTTTCCAAAGACTTGCTGGCAATTTTGCTGGAGGTGCCAGTGTCCTTTTCCAAAGACTTGCCCCTTTGCACATCCTGCTGGGATTTGGCTGGGTCCTTTTTCAAAGACTTGCCTTCCTTGGTGTCTTTTTCCAAAGACTGGGCATCCTCATCCTCTTTGACCTTCAGCAGCTTCTCTTTGCTGCCATCCTTAGCCTTCCTTGTCCTCCTCACCTCCCCCTCAGGTGCAACCTTTTCCAAAGTTGCCTGGCTGCTGCTGGCTGGCGCAACCTTTTCCAAAGCTGCCTGCTTGGGGGGTGCCTTGGAGGCTGCCCTGGACCTGGACCTTTTGGACTCCTGGGAGGAGGAGGAGGAATAGGTGTAGGTATACTCCTCCTCCTCCTCCTCCTTCTTCTTTTTCAGCTCCTCCAGCCTTTGTTTGGCTCTTTGCTGGGCCTTTTCCAAAGCCTTGAGGTGGTTTTCCAGGTTCTCTTCAGGGTCTTCCTCCTCCAGGTACTCCCACTGAAGGGCTTTTCTGGCTTCCCTCCTGTTGGAATGGGTGGTGCCAGCCCCTGCTGGTCTCATTTTGCAATTGAGACCATAGTAGCCATACCTGTTGGGCTGGCCCCAGCCCCATCCCCAGGCCATGACTAAGGCTTTTCCAAACCTCTAGGCTTTTCCAAACCTGAGCTTTTCCAAACTCAATGGCTTTTCCAAACCCAACCTACAACTACAAGCTGTGGTGTTGGCTGTGGGTCCTGAGGCGATGCATATATATATATATATAAATAAATAAATAGTATAACTGACCAAACTAAGATGCTAAGTGTGTTCCTACCTGCTTGTTCCCCTACCTGTTGAGTGTGGTATGTGAAAGTAGGCTGTTGGTGTTGTTGCAACCTAGCTCTAAGCTGAAGGAAAACAGCTGCAGAACAGAAACACATGCAACCACATTCATGGAGTGAAACCCTTCCTGCAGTTAGAATGTTTATTTTTCATTATAAAGATATCTTTAAACATATTCAAAATGATATTCTAAAACATGTGTTTTCAATATATATATATATACATACACATTATGTCTACTTTACTTTGTTTCTATGTAAAGTTACATCTATACCTACAACAAAATATCATTAAAAATGTTGTATAGTTTAAAATTGTTATTATTAAATCTTTATTGCTCACCAAAATTGTGCATTGCCCCTGTTTTAGGGGCATTGCAGCAAAAAGACAACTGTACAGCCACACTGCCTTTTCCAAAGCAAAGAAGCCTTGAAACCTTTTCCAAGGCATTTGTTTGCCTTTCCCAAAGCAAAGCAGCATTTTCCAAAGCCAACCAGGGCTCCTTTTCCAAAGAGCTTAGTATCCCCATTTTTTCAACAACTGTTCCTTGAAGTCTCTTGCCTCTGCTTTGGTCAGTGAGTCCTTTTCCAAAGCATGCCAAATCTCTTCAATAGCTTCTTTGTGGCAGCCTGGGCACCTTGCAGCAGAAACTTCCACAATGATCCTTGATGGTATCTTTGGATCAGTGGTCCCCATCAAATAAGTTCTCTTTGGTTTTTTGGCATTCACCAGGTTGATTTTCAACCATGGCTTCCTTTTATTTCCACCAGCTTCAGGCTGGGGCTGTGCCTTGGCTTTTGCATTTGTTTTCTTATGTTTTTTGGCCTTTTCCAAAGCCTTTGCCTTTCCCAAAGCCCTTGCCTTTCCCAAAGCCTTTGCCTTTCCCAAAGCCTTTGCTTTTCCCAAAGCCTTTGCTTTTCCCAAAGCAGGTTTTTTCTTGGGGGCAATGCCCAAGAGATCTTGCAACTCTTCCTTTTCCAAAGAAGCAAGCTGCCCACTTCTCCTCCTGCTGAAAGCCAGTGGTGGAGCAGATGAGCTGGATGCTGCCCTTGCCTTCTGTGGTGAAGGTTCTGGGCTTGAGGCAAAGAGCTTTGGGAAACCCTTGCCATCCAAAGACACATCACTGCTCTCTTTTTTCAAAACCCTCCTTTTGCTTTCTGCCTCCACTGGCACCAAGGCTGTGCAAGGCTCCTTTTCCAAAGGCCTTTTTCTGCATGATGCCTTTTCCAAAGCATCTTCCAATTTCAGCAACTGCAATCCATCTCTTAATTTCAAGAAATCACTTTTTGACAACTTTGCAGCTGCCACTGTCAGGCCTTCCCTCTGCAATTTCCTCACATGGAAAAGAATGCAATCCAGTCTCTGGTGCTTGAGGTTTACCCAAACCTGGCCTGAGTGCCTGGAGCTGCTGTTGAGTTCAGGGTTCTGTGCCAGCAAGTCCAACAAAGCAGTTCGCATAGGCTGGGAATGGATTTCTCCACTGGCTTCCACCTTCAGAAGTCTTTCCCAGAGAGGCAAGGCATGGACCAATCCATGGGGTCTGGTGAATTATTTTTGCTTATCAGCTCATATGCACCTAAGTTCTTGACAAGTTCGATTTCCTCCTCCAGGACCTTGAAAAGGATTCCAGCATCCACATAGGGCTTAGCAAAATGTCTTGCCCCTCCTCTCTGGATGTTTGCCATTATACCTTTTCCAAAGTATGAATTCTCTTCCAAAGCTGAGGACCAAGTCCTTTTCCAAAGACACAGATCAACACTTATTTCCAAAATAAAACTTTGCTGTTCTGAGCCAAAACAGCTCTTGGCATCATAAATTTGTGCATGTCTGGACCCAGGGCAGGCATTATTTGGACAGAGAAAATCAAAAAAACAGCCAAAAAAAATCAAACTCAAAATCAAAGAAAAATCAAAAAAATAAAGATATTTTTATTTTTCAAGTTTGATTTTCTTTTTTTTAAAAAAATCAAAATCAAAACCGATGTTTTTTTGATCCTAATCAAACTCGGATGCTCAGGGTATAGTTACTTTGCTTTAGTCCGAACACAGCTGCGGAAATCCCAGATTTGACCCTTTTGATTCTTGCGTGTGATTGTCTGTGTGTGTGTGCGTGCATGCATGCGTGAGGTAGCTTCTGAAGCGAAGCACGTGCAGGAAACCTTTTTACTCCCGCTCGCACGCTGTCAAAATTGCGGCAACCCATGGCCGTGTCAGCCATAATGACGGAACTCCTGGCCGCGTCAGCCAGTGAAATTTTGAAGTCTTGGCCGCGTCAGCCAATGTTTTCTTCGCCGTCATTCAGTGGATCCCAAATGTCTTCTTCTTCCTGCTCCTGCTCCTCTTGGTCCTCGTCGGCGTCCTCGTCTTCGCAGCCGCCCGCATCCTCCTGGTCCATTTCAGCGGCCTTCCTTTT
>CAMXCT020000418.1:0-40000 GCA_947184155.2 Cladocopium goreaui
GGTTGGTTGGTTGGTTGGTTGGTTGGTTGGTTGGTTGGTTGTGGTTGTTGTTGTTGTTGTTTTTGTTGTTTGTTGTTTGTTGTTTGTGTTTTTTGTTTGTTGTTTGTTGTTTGTTGTTTGTTGTTTGTTGTTTGCTGTTTGTTGTATGTTGTTTGTTGTTTGTTGTATGTTGTTTGTTGTTTGTTGTTTGTTGTTTGTTGTTTGTTGTTTGTTGTTTGTTGTTTGTTGTTGCTGTTGTTGTTGTTGTTGTTGTTTGTTGTTTGTTGTTTTTGCTGTTGTTGTTGTCTTTGTTGTTGTTGTTTGTTGTTGTTGTTGGTTGTTGGTTGTTGGTTGTTGGTTGTTGGTTGTTGGTTGTTGGTTGTTGTTTGTTGTTGTTTGTTGTTTGTTGTTTGTTGGTTGTTGGTTGTTGGTTGTTGGTTGTTGGTTGTTGGTTGTTGTTGTTGTTGTTGTTGTTGTTGTTGTTGTTGTTGTTGTTGTTACCCCTGCAGCTTTTTCTTAGTCTCGTAGTGGCCCAAAAGCGTCAAATAGGTGTTGTCTTCACATTTTTTCTTAGACTCTCGGAGCAAAGAACACCACAAATACCGATGTTTTTTGCTCCTCGGAAGCCCCAAACCACCGTATTTACGATGTTTTCTGGCACTGGTCGCAAAAATCACGGTATTGCCTAGCAAAAACACTGGTATTTACGCAGTTTTAAGCATGTTGCAAGAAGTACCGTTTCCATGCCAAAGGCAGTATAAATTGCAGTGTTTTGGCTCTTGGCATGCACCTAAAAATCAGCGAAAGCCCGTCAAAAAGTGCCCAACGTTAACCTTCCAAACCCTGCTTAGCACCAAGCCTCGTTTTTATCCATGTTCCGCGGCCCAAGAGCGTGAAAACACCACCAGAGTGAAGGGTTTTGCGATCACGTCCGCCCCCTGCTGGCCCCAGCGGTTGCGGGCCTAGTGACAAGAAATGACAACACAGGGCATCCAGGTCCAGTAGTTGGAATGAGCAGAACTCAAGGTTTCGATAGCGCATGAAACAACGATGCAATGTGCAAGCCTCATTTTGTGCAAGTCTCATCTTATTACAACAAGCAGCCAAAACCAGCCAAAACCGCCTTTTGAAACGCCAAATCCCCATGCTCCTGAAGGACGAAGCGGCCCCACCTCATGATCCCCATGCATGGGGCTGCCAGTGCCTAACGTTGCTTTCTGAACTGACAAGAAATTAGCTTCAACTTGCACCTTCCTGGCCTTCTGAACCTGGCACATCTTCAACTAGCACCCCTCTTCCAAAATGCTGGGGCTGAAACTTCTTCTTTTTCTTCTTCTTTTTCTGCTTGTAATCTCTTCTCTGACGCCCTCCCCCTTGCCCTCGGCAGGGGTCAGCGGATCAGATGTAAGAATCACATATAATTATCATCAGCTGTCATCAACCAGATGTTGCAATCATCAAAATACGATTGATACTAACAATCATGAAAGATGATAGGGATGTTCTCAGCCATGTTTTTTTTAATACCTGGAACGAGGCTTTGGAAAATGAAGGGGTCCAACACTAAAGCCGGGTCTCTGGGGAAGTATTTCAGGTATTTCATATTTTGCGCCACGACTGTTTCCCCTTGCTGGCTTGCCTTGCAAGCAAGCATGTCGAATCCAAGTCAAAGATTCTGACCGACCCTAACAACCAAAAACACACAGACAATACTTAATCAGGAAACTGATAAATAACACCGGCAAATTTCTTGAAATCCAGTAGATCTGTTTTGGAACACATGCAGGCCCAAATCAAACTGTACTGCAAGGCCTCATTTGTCATCAAGTCCAGGCAAGTCTGTCAGAGGATCAGCACTGGTGAATCAGATCAAAGATGGAAGTGGTCAAACTGTCTCAAGTGTGATCAGCAGCGAAGTCAAATGTGATTTGAACTCTGGACATCCCATACCGGTTGGCGGCTGCGTTTTCCATCCTGCAAACGCAATTGACTATTGTATACCACCGTAATAAAGGGCAGTTAATATGTTTGGGAAAAGTTGAAAAGGTCCATTCTGAAGAAATATGAGCCTTGGATACCTCTAGATACTTGAATCATCTAGACTTCGCATCGCTGGGAAAGAAATCATTGAATCATCAAACTTTGTGACCGCGGGGTGGCCTCTTTCCATGAGCGCCGTACGGCATGCTGCGCGCTTTGTGCCCTACTGTGGCTGCACGTTACAAGCGGTGGACGAGCACAGGTAGCGCCTCGGATCTGAAAAGCCAATGATAAATGTCTGCGGGCAGGGCACAACTAAGAACCAATGATAAACCTCCTTTGTTCAAACATGGTATTTGTATCAGCCCACGATTCTTCCCAGGTGTTTCAAGTGAAACAAAACACCTTTTGCTTGGTTCTTCCTCCTTTTTTCCAGTCCTTTCCTGATAACAAATCAAAAAAAGATAGACGGGGCATGGTTGGATTAAGATGGATGAATGGAACATGCACGGTACACCGAGTTTTTTTGGGCCATGGGCTCCCCAGAACGGGTTTAAGTGAAACCAGCACAGATCTCGGGCTGTTGTTTTTTGTGGAGCATCCAAGCTAGATGGTCAATTTCCCTATGGTATGGGGAGGCGAAGGCCCAGTTAACGTTGGCCCCAAGCAATCATTGGGATCATTGGGTAGGAAGCAGATGGGTTGGATTTTCTCATAGGAAGCATGATTGCTTGAGGCTTGAAACTGACCAGATCTGACGGCTCCTACCTCGCTTGTGGCGGTAATCGGTGCCAATCGCTTGTGGCAGTAAAAACTTTAAAAAAACACTGCCACAAGTGTTTTTTTTTAAACTGCCACAGGCGATGCTCGTTTTTGCGTGGCAAGTGCAGCACTTCAATGCCTTATCACTTGTGGCGGTACTCGCGCGTTTCTGTTTTCAATCGCTTGCGGCGGTAAAAAAATATCGCTTGTGGCGGTGTGTGGGTGTCCTTGATGCCAGGGTATACTATAAAAAACCAATCGCTTGTGGCAGTACGCTGCTGCGACTGATGCATTCTCGGATGCAGGGCAGGTCCTATGAGGAAGGAAGCGACATGGCGCATGTGCCAAGTTGTGATGCTTTTCACGCGACTTTTCGGCTGTTGTTGCAAACATGAATTCTGTTGTGCCGTGGGCTGTGCTGCTGCTCTTGCACGTATAGTGGCTCACATTCGGATGATGCATGTGTGCTTGGACATTGAAAGGGCAGGCCCCTGCTACGCAGACATGAGGCTTCTTAGGAGAAACTGCTGCTAGACTTGCGTGTGTTAGTTATGTTATACGGAGACGTCACTGCTGTAACTGATTTGTTGTTGCTGCTGGTGACGGTTGCTGTAATGTGGCCGGCGCACCAGGGCAATGTTTGATTTCGTACAGTGCTACATGTCGGTGAAAAGGGGCTGCATGTGCGGGGACGCGTGCTGGATGTTATGCTAGAAAGTTTTGCTGCACTCGCGCACATACTTGACGTTACGGTGGGAAATCTTTTGTCTTAGCAGCTAGAAATTACTCATATATTGTTTTCCTCAAACAAACTGTAGATCCTACCCTTTTCTTCCCTAGCCCCACCCCACCCCCCAAGGTTGAAGCGGGATGGTAAGTCGCAGGAAGTGGAGTAGCGGTTGTGTCTCTATAATGAAGTTAAGCAACGGGTGTGGCTGGTAGATCCTACCCTTTTCTTCCCTAGCTCCACCCCAAACCTATTCTCATCCTCCCCTACGTCTAGGCTCCCCTAATGTAGTGTTTTACTGCCGCAAGGTATTGGTTTTAAAGATTCTTACTGCCGCATGTGATTTTTTCGGATAGGTTGTTACTGCCGCATGTGATTTTTGGAATACTGCCGCAAGTGATTTGTTTTTACTGCCGCAAGTGATGGGTTACCCGATTTGACCGGTGCCCAAGACTAATGTATTGCTATGACGGTCTTTGCCATTGGACATGCCTCAAAGTAGTATGAGCAACGCACTTTTGGAGTGAAGGCTTGGGTGCTGTGCAGCTTCAGGGCTACTTTTCAGATGTTTCCAGCCGTGGTCATAGCAGGTTGAGAATGATCCCCTTTTGCACGCGTTTCGGCTGATCCAAATCTTCGAGTCGTCTTCAGATCATCATTCCTGACCTATTATATAATATTATATAATCATCTTTAGTTGTGGTTTCCCAGGTGGTTGGTAGAGCTTGGTGGCTGGGCTGAGGCCAAGTCGACTTGTCGCGCGTTCCCTTGTACGAAGAAGATCATGTTCCGGGACGCCGAGCGTCAAACCATTATGCCCAACCAAGAACACATCGTTGCCGTCAAACAGGAAGACTGACCCTCCGCAAACGGAATTGGTGAACTGCAGTGAAGAGTGAAGATTCGTAATACATCCCTTTGTTTTTTGCGCTTGATACTGATGTTTGCGCGTTGGCCTGGCACTGGTGTGGGACAGCGTTGGGCACTTAGGCTTAATTAGGCTTGGCTCTGTTAGCTTTCTAGACCACGGCGCATCGTTGCAATGCTGGGCCACCTCAGTCCAACGCAGCTGGGGTTGAAAGGGCGTTGGCCCACTGGTGCAGGACATGTGCTTGGGCTTTGCGTGCCACAGTGGTTTGGCGCTGGCGACTTGGAGCAGGATGCGCGAGATGCAGTTGCGCGAGGCTTTGGCTGCCAATCATGGGGTAGGACTTGTTAATGTGGCACGATGGTGACAAAACAAATCATTTGATGTCATGGCATGTCAATCTCATGAGCGTTTGTTTGTTGTAAGCCCACTGTGTGACTCACATTGCGTGATAAAAGCGGGCAGGCCAGGTGTAGTAGCAGACCAAAGGCATTGAATCCGAAATCCTGTGGTCCAGAAACGTGGCTTTACAGCTGACCTGGTCGCGGCTTTGCGCTGTGGCGTCTCCATGTGACGCGTGCCTATACTATCTGGGGGATGACCGTCCATGAGAACCAAGCATTTGTGTCATTTGTCCTCTTCAAGCACCCCATAGTGCCCATTGGTGCCCCAAAATCGCGTGACTGGGCCAGGGGCCACCTTGGGCTTCCAAGTCTTGCAGCGTGAGCTGGGGGGCTGTGTGGCGCAACTTGGTGTGGAAATATGGCTCATGGGGCGCCAGGGGGCACCGATAGGTCCACGCAATCTATCGAAATCATTGACATTTGTGAGCCTTTAATGCTTAAAACATATCAAAGTTCGCTGGGCAATCGCTCCGGCAGGGTATCGCCCAAGGCTTGGCCACACGCTCATGGTTTCATCAATCATAAGGCTCTGACCCCGTTTATCTGGTCATTGTCGACCTCCCGCAGATTTCAGGTCGCAATGGAAAGTCGTTGACGTCGACCACAGGGAGCGTGTGGGGGCTGGCAAAGTGAAGTATCATTCAGCTTTGAGCAAGGCTAGGAGTTGGTTATGGGTCGAAATCGGAGCTATGCAACACGCATGGGATATAGTATCCATATCCACCTACATCCATGCATCCATCCCAACGAAACTTGAAATACTTAAGCAAACAGACTTGTTTTGGAGGCGCATGTTGATGGTGTATGCCACGACATTGGGCAAACATGGGCAAACAATATCTCTGTATGGCTCCTGGCGGGCACCCATTTTAGGATGAAAAAAAACGGGAAACGCTTGGACCGACCTGGTCCCTTTGTATTGCATTGTATTGCCAAATAAAACGTTGTTGTGATATCCAACCTCCACGGTTTTTCAACTTCGGACCTTGCTGCGTTCGCTACCCTCAAACCCAGAATTGGTTTCAGGGCAAACATGGTAGGACACCCAATTTATAATGTATATAATTGTATATATATATATGTATATAATATCAATTTATCACATATAGAAACTATAAAACCCCTTGGTTTCCCCGTAGAATCTGCCACCCATCAACCCCAGTTTCATTGCCCCAGGTGGCAGTCCAAATGTCTCAGCAGTTGCAAATGGTTCAGCCGGAACAGGCACGCTTGCCTCGTACTGTAGATGGATTGCCAGTAGTTTGCCAACAACTTTGGACTTAACCGCAGGGCACATAAAAATCGTCTTGGCGTGATGCTGTGAATCGATGTGAATCCCAGTGGTCTCAGGTGCTGAGGCCTAATCAAGACGCAGCCAGGTTTCAGAATAGTGAAACTCCATTTTTGAAAGGAGTTTGACATGTTCAAAACGCCTGAAAATGATTTAAAGGTACCATGTGGTACTCCCAAATCATCCAAGAGCATTTTAGTATTGAAACACCATGAAACAACTATGGTATTGGGGATCCCTCAATTCAAATATGAATAGATCTACAGCAAGGATGCCCAGTTTGAGGTCTTCACCATTGGGGGCGATTGTTCGGTGGACTTGGCTCCTATGAGTTACTTGCGACAACGCTATGGGCCCCGGATGTTGGTGGCCTACATCGATGCCCATGCAGATCTCAATGCGGAGTGGGAAACGCCTTCCGGGCACTTCCATGGCAGCATGGCA
The DNA here is from genome assembly GCA_947184155.2 of Cladocopium goreaui. Classification (NCBI taxonomy): domain Eukaryota; class Dinophyceae; order Suessiales; family Symbiodiniaceae; genus Cladocopium; species Cladocopium goreaui. The sequence continues at coordinate 6,456 of CAMXCT020000418.1, forward strand.
ATTGATAGGTTTTGGACAGTTTTTTTTCTTTGCGATGCTTGAACTGCAGGAAACTCTGAAACACATTTTTTTTAAAATGACCTTTGCCTTTGATATCGGTCAATGTGCTTTGAAAAGGTCACATTTGAGCTACAGCGACGAAAGCAAGTCTGCAAGTGGAACCAAAGTGGCAAGCCACGCATTATGTAGCCAAGTTTCGATTAGGTTCGGAAATGTTTCAAAGTTAGCCTCCTGCAATTTCACTCCCTTTTCCATCTTCATGCGTGCTTTTCCAAAGATGGGTGCCAAAAGCGCAGGACATTTCTCATCAACATTGCCAATTTTGGGCTATGCCCCCCACTTCGGGCAAAAAAACAACTATAAAAACATACATAATATTACATAATAAATACATATATATATATACAATATATATAAGAAGGCGATAGAGAGAGAGATATATATATATATTGTCAAAGGGAACTCAGTGACAACACATGAATAACATGTGACATGTAAACAACAACTGCACGGGACGCCATATGGCTCAAGACCCCGCGAGTAAAATAAGCTGCGCGTGCCGCTGTCTCATGGTACGACAAGCCTGACTGCCAGCATATCAGGGACTCCGAAAAGAAGTTATCCAGAACAAGGATCTATTTGTTCACAGGTTATCAGCCGTAAGGGCTCACTTCTCCCGTCGGGAGAGGAGTACCTGCGTGCTGGTAGCCGGGCTGTCTGAGCAATTGATTGTGGACGCAAAGGACCAATCAGCTCATCATCGCAAAGATGCAAGGCGGCAGCGGAGATTCACGCAACACGCAGTTCACCTTCAATGAGAACACTGCTATGCCGGCCGAGGAGATCACTCAATCTTCCCCTGGCGACACGGCAGACAGTGGTGGGATACGCCCTACCCGAACTACACAATCCGGATGGCAAGTTACATCAAACAGGCGAAGAATATCCACCCAAAGTACACCAAGATCTTCTCGAAATAGTGCTCGAAGTGATGTTGGCCGTCAAGGGCACCGGCCATCTCGAGGACGAACTACCCCAAGGGACAGATCCACCAGGGCCGTAACCGACCGAATTGGTGAGAGGACCGGGGACAGTCGTGTTAAGAGAAGATCAACGGATACTTCTGTGGCTAGTGAACCTATTGCCATGATAGAAGAACTACGGGCACAATGTCAATCCTTACGTAATCAGTTGAACCACATGGAAGCATATGCTGCATCAAGAGATCAACTGATTCATGACATCGAGATCAGATTCACTGAGTATCTTCAGGAACACAACCAGAATGTATTTGATGAGGTCAATGCACTCAATCATAGATTGTCATGTTCCGCAAATGAGGTTGCAGAATATCAAGCAGAACTAATGGTAGCATCTCAGGAAGACGAAGGTGCAACAATACGCATCCAAGACCTTGAACGCCGAGGTGCCCTGATGGAACATGGTGCAAGACGGATCCATCAACGCGGTATGGAGATCCAGGAAGAGTACAAGGATGAAGTACATCACCTTCAAGGACTATTGGGTAATACGGAGGCAAGACTGCAACAACTTCATCAGACCAACGTCTTAACTACCGATATTGCCAACCGATTGTACACTGAAGGTCAAGAAATGCAGACGGATTTCCAGAACTCAATCGTGGAATATCGTAATCGATCCGAAATGGCATCCTTCTCAAGTAATCAACTTGAAATGATTAGCCAACAACAATCAATTGCAGTTCATGAATTGTCTGAACGGAATCAGCTATTGAGTGAAGCTCTCGTTCAGTCTCGTAAACAGGCCGAGTTGTATGAAAGCAGTATTAAAGAGATCACTAGAGAATCTAGAAAGAAGGTTTTCGAGGCAAATCAGGCCAAGTTGGAAAGTGATCTGAAGCACCGAAATACTGAACATGATACTGTCAGAAGAATTGCATCATACAGGAATCATGAGGCCGAAGCGATATCACACCTGAGGCTTGAATCACAGGCTAGTGCAAATTCGATCGCAAGGGCAGAGCACTATGAAGAGCTCTGTGCCAACGAGCAGGAGATGAACTGTGAGTTGAAGGATGAGATCAAAAAGCAGAACGTGAAGTTGCGAAGATCATTGACTCAGGGCACTACGACCGACGGTCGTGGCCCTGATGAGATGCTTGTTGAAGACCTACGAAACCAAGCCAAAATAGCTCAAATCAGAGTTCAGGATCTAGACCATGAAGTTCATGAATATTTACAGGAGAACATGCTGTTAAAAGAAAGATTGACTGAAGTTGCGGATGTAGGGGCGTCGTCCTTCTCCAATGCGGAAGTCCGAACGTTAAGATCTGAACTAGAAAGTGAGCGCAAAATGAAATTGGCTAGTGGTGTTCAACAATATGAGAGATCATGCATGTTTATGGGGGAAATTCAGGATAGGGATGAAAAGATTGGTATCAAGAATTCTGAGATTGTTGACATGAAACGTCACTTAGATGAACTGAGAAAGAGTCTCAAGGATTCTGAAACATCTATGTCTAGGGTCAGCCCTGATACACTTCCCTATTCGGCAGGCATCCCCAACTATGATCTCGCATCAAGACTGGTCATCGACAAACTGGAGAATGAGGTGAGTGAGGCTAACTCTGAGAACGCTATCCTAAAATCTTGGGTATCGCAGATCGACAAGGAGTTGACCTACGAGACAAATGTTGCTCAATCCTATCGCGGACATGCTGGACCGTCTCAACAGCAACCTTCTCAATCGAACAAAAGAATCACCGATCTGCTGAAAGAAGTTGACAACAAGATCGCCGATGGAACTGAGAAGGACTATTACAAGCCTCCGAGCGGATGGGGCGGTCCGCCTGACCCTGATGGACCTCCTGACCCTTTCGGGCCCAACGGTCCAGGACCACCTCCAGAACCTCCTGGTTTGCCTTCAGTTCGAGGATCACAACGTGATTCAGCAGATGACATCTCCACAGCGGCGTACACGGCAGAAGAAGTACCGAGAATGTCAAGACGGGAGGCTGACAAAGTCTATGTTAGCCCATGGCCGAAGCAACAGAACCTTGGGGTTTGGCAATCAGATCTCATCAAGAGTGTTGTTCTTGCCGCGAATGATGGAGACAAAGCTGCGTGGGAAGCATGGTTACAGCCGGCTATAAGACCAAATCCTGACATTGAGCTGCTGAATGACAGTGGTGGACAACGATACCAGTCAATCGACGCCAAGTTGTCACTTGCATTGTCAAACGTTATAGCCCAAGCCGGTGATGTTGCTCGTCATGTAGCAATTAAATTGAGATTGAGAACACAGAGTCATAGTCGAAGAGGAACCTATGTTATGGGACGAGAAATCTTGGCTATGATCCTGGAACACTTCAGAACCCCAGGTCAACGAGAGACAGCCTTCACCATGGAGCACATAGTATCGATGAAGTATCTCGGTGACTCAAACCTGGAAGTGTTCTACGAGAAATGGATGGAGATGGTATCAAACATGATGCCGGATGATGTACCTCCTGATGATTGGCTTCGTGACGCTCTATACAAGAAGATTCGAAATTCGAGTCTCATGATGTTCGACATCAAGCAGTACGAGTCATGGATTGAAGGAGATCAAAGGCGAAGCTATCGCTACCTGTTGGACGTCATCGAAAGGCACATCTCTAGAATTAGAGAAGACAAGCATGTGGCCGCTAGAGAGAAGTACGCAAGAGACTTTGCGGGTGGTGGAAAGCCCACTGCTCCTGCACCGAATCCAACTGCTGCTGCGCCAGATGCCAATCCGAAAGCGAAGCCTAAAGCCACTCCCAAGGAGAAGGCAGCACCTAAGGCGAAGGCCAAGGCTGAAGCAGCTCCAGTTCTACCATCACCTCAACCAAAACAGCATGCAAAAGGAAAAGGAAAAGGTCAAGGGAAAGGAAACGGTCGACCAAACAGCCGAAGTGCTAGTCCTAGATCCAAGAAGAAGATCCCATGCCACTTCCATTTCATTAAGAAAGCATGCAGAAAAGGCAAAGATTGTGAATACAGTCACGACCAAAAGGTGTTTGATGCGAATAAGAACGCGAAAGGTAATGGTCGAAAGCCAGGAACTCCTAGAAGTCAATCTCCAGCAAATAAGACCAAGAAGGTTGATGAGCCATGCTGGCACTGGGCTAAGGGCAAGTGCCGATATGGAGATAAATGCAACAAACGTCATGATCCTCATCTATTCAACACTGCTCCGAACACCGAAGCATCAAGCTCAAAGGCTACTCCCGCACTTGTCCATGATTGGAGTGATGACGAAGGGACATTCCATAAGGTCGCATCGAATGTCGTCAAGAAGAAGGTCAGATTCGATGAATCCAAGACTTGCATCCAAACGTATGTGAAGAAGGACTTCGTGAAGTGCAGCCGGAAATCCCAGACCATCCCCAAAGGTCATGGTAAAGTTGGTAAGCCTACTGATCAGATAAGGCAAGATGAGCAATGGTCTTATTCATGCAGACTAGCATCGAGCCGAGGGAAGGCAATGGCTATCCTGATCGATGAGAAGGGTGAGTACAGTGACATTGATGAAGTCCTGGTCATCGTCGGTCCCAGCCTGGACATTCTGATCAGACTCGACATCGAGGACGGTGAGGTGTCCAGGGAAGTCTTTGTGGAGAACTATGTTCAGCATATCGAGGGTCGATATGGTAAAAGGGGCAACACAATGTGTATCACTGTTCCCGTTGAAGAAAGAGATAAGAGATTCATATTGGATTCTGGAAGTGGTCATGATCTCATTTCATCCACACGAATAAGTAGAATGGATCTCCCAACATATGATGATAAAGTCGTCAACTTCCATACAGCAAACGGGGTAACATGTTCGACCAAACGTTCAAGTATCAAGTTCAAGGCATTCAACGAACCAGCAGAAGCTCACATCCTGGAAGACACTCCTTCTGTGATCTCCATGGGTAAGCGGTGCGTCGACCTTGGTTACTCATTCGTATGGCCAACTGGGAGAACTCCTTTCATGTTAGACCCCAATGGCAACATCATTGAAATGATTGTCAAAGACTATATTCCTTATGTGAGTATCGATCAAGAGAAGAGAAAGCTAAGATCATCCTGCGTGGAAAAGATCATGGCAGTTCTTGATGATGGATGCTCAACCTCAGAGGGCGAAGGTCTTTTGGTCATTGATGGAGAAAGTGGGGACGAACTTGAGGATCTTTCCGACGCCGTTGGACGATCCGATGTTAAATCTCCCAAGAAATCAATGAAGAAACGTAAGAAAGCAAGGTTGAGATATGGTCAACATGAAGTAGCTGTTGGAAGTGATGCGGGTGATGCTGAGGAAATGTCGTGCTATGCCGATGACTATGCCGAATTTGAAGATGACGGGTACGATCCCAGCATTGCACCGGATGACATCCATGAAGATCATCAAATTGAAGTTGAAGAAATTCCTGAAGATGGAGGAGGTGAAGATGACGATGATGTCATTGATGTTGATGAGGAAGATGGAGGAGTCCGATTGAGTAAGAGGGGAACTTTGAAGAATGAAGCAAGATCAAAGGTTCATCTTCTAACTCATCGCTATAAGAACCCATACTGTGAATCATGCGTGCGTGCCAAGATGAAGCACCGGAAGACGTTCAGAGGAGCATTTCAGCGTAAGCTCACGAAGTTTGGGGACCTGGTCACGTTCGACTACGTTGACAATCGTCGTATTGCTGAACAGGATTATGGCGACGACAAAACCATCTTTGTCATCAGGGATAGATATACGGGGATGCTTCAATCTTACCCTTCTGCTAGGAAGGATACTGACGCAGTCATCCGGGCGGTCAAACAGTTCATGGGCCGTCGTAAGATCAGAGAAGCATACTCCGATGATGCCCCGCAGTTCGACAAGGCAATGAAGATCCTGAAGATCCCAATGGACACATCGTTGGCCGGAAAGACCAAGCACAACTCACTTGCAGAAAGAACTAACCAGTTCGTGCTCGTGGCGACCACAACATGCCTACTTGAAGCAGGGATTCCGCCGTGCTTTTGGATGTACGCCATCAGATGCGTGAGCCACCTGCTCAACATCGAGCCCAACGATGATGAGGTAAGTTCTTGGTGCAAACTTCATGGAGAAGAATTCAAAGGGAAGATGATACCTTTCGGTGCCCTCGTGTACTTCAAGCCCAGTGGTTCACGTGAACGAGAACAACAACACAAATTTGATCCCATGGGAATTCCCGGAGTGTTCGCCGGATACTCCATCGGTCCCGGGCTCCATTGGTCGAGAAAGTACAGGGTATGGGCATTATGTGATTGGAGTAAGCAGAACTTGGCCTATGACGCTGAGAAGCCCATCGCCAAATTGAGGACTCCGCACTACACCGAAAGGGTAGAACTAAAAGAACCCCTTGAATTCCCATGTAAGTCAGAGTATGAGAGGATCAATGTTTCCATTGAGGGATTAAAAGTAAAAGATCGTCTTGAAGGAAACCCAGAAATTCTACCGCCACCTCCTCCGGATGATGGTGATGATGATGAAGATGGAGGTGATGACGATGGTCATGGTGGTGGTGGTGTACCTTCGTCGAAGGTCCCACAAGAGAAGACGGAAGGGGAGTTGGAAGCTGAAAGACTCCTTGGTGAAATATCCGAAAGAATGGGACCACCAGGTATCGATAAGCCCGCACATCCAGACCTTCATGTTCCAGAAGGAGGGCCAGAACATTACTCCGTTGGAAAGGCCGGGGATGGGGTCGTGTACCTGAATGACGATGGTGAATGGGTGAAGCTCAATGCTCGCGGTCATCCGTATCGTATTGACGAACGTGGTTTTCGCAGAATATCAACTACTCCTAGGCCATCAAAATATACCCCTGACGAGTGGAGGAAGATGTCACCGACCGTCAGAAAGGGCATTGCCAAAGCCGAAGAGAAGAAAGTTGAAGCCGAAGAAGAAAAGAAGAAGAGCGAGGCGAGAATCAGGGAAAGTGAAGAGCGAGCAAAGAGAAAAGAAGAAAAGAAGAAAGAGAAAGAAGCCAGGAAAGCCAAATCTTCCAAGAAAGACGACAAAGGCGATCATGTTTCTGGAGTAGCCATGTCCCAAGACTACGTTCGAAGGGGCAAAGTTTTTCAATATGGAAAAGGGTCCACTTCTCCCGTCGGGAGAGGGATTCCTGCCTCTGCTCCATCAATTCTGATCTATCAGACACCGATGTACCTGATGATGATGACTTCTTGATGGATTGGGACGAATGGTCTGAGATCGAGAATGGCAGGGGACCGAAGGCTACTTGGAACAACGACAAAGTGTATGACTTCAACCAAGGGAAAGTGGTGGCTGCTGCGACCTTGCACAACACCAACGAAGTACCCCAAGACGCTCGTGGCCTCAGTGATGTTTTCCATCCATTCCCATGCATGCCATGCATTAATCATTGTGATGATCATCGAGAAAAGATAGCTTCAAATGGTGATGGAATCAATATCAACAAGATGTTCAACACTGCAGCTGCAAGGCCTGTTGGTCGAAAAGAAATGATGGAAAACGATGATGCACGTAAGGCCATGAGGAAGGAATGGTTAGGTCAACACGCTGCTGGAGTCTATGATTTCAGTGTTATAAGAGAATATGATGACGTTGTTCGTGAAGCAAAAGCAAACAAGACAGAGGTTCATATGGCCAGAGTACATGGAATCTGTGTTGAGAAAAACTACCAGTTGCCTGTAGGAAGCCCTAGTAGAAAATTCAAAGGCCGAGGTGTCTTGCTTGGTAATCAGGTGAAGAACCAATTCTGGGAGGCTGCTTTCTTCCAGGACTTGGGCAATTCTCCAGCTACTTTTGAGGCATCGAGATGGGCTGATTTCTATGGGTGTCTTCCGGGCCATAATGTAAAACTCGCCGACGCCATTCAAGCATACATTCAAGCAAAACTGACCGGACCACCATGTTGGGTTGAGCTACCCGAAGATGCTTGGCCAGACGATGTCAATATTCGAAAATTCCGTAGGCCAGTTGTAAGATTGGTTAAAGCTTTGTATGGCCACCCCGATTCGGGAACAATGTGGGAACAACATTGTGATCGGAAGGTTCGAGAACTCGACTTCGTTCCTGTTGGAGAAGAATGGCCTTCAATGTATTTTCATAAGAAACTGAAGTTACTTCTTGTCATCTATGTAGACGACTTAAAGCTGGCAGGACCGGAAGAGAACCTGACTAAGGGTTGGGAGATGCTCAGATCAAAACTCAACATCGAGCCCGAGACTGACTTAGGACTCTACCTTGGTTGTGTTTTGAGAAAGGGATCTACCAAACTTCATGATGGTACCCCGGTGTCAACCATGACCTATGACATGGAAGGTTTGTTGAAACTGTCGGTTGAGAAGTACTTAGACATTGTTGGAAAAGATACGAAGCTGAAACACGTATCCACTCCAAGTCTACCTGAAGAAACAAAGAAACATAAGTCTAGAGCACCATGTCCCGGGAACCCCAAGAACAAGAAAGTATGTCCATGGTGCGCTCATGAATTTGATCCGGACGCTCCATTGTTTTATGAACAAGGAACCCAAGGGGAAGACGTCTCGCCTGGGGAGTCTGAGAGAGGTGCATTAGCGCCACACGCTGCCAGCGTGTTGATGAAGCTGCTGTACGCGGCGAGGATTGCTCGTTTCGATCTGCTTCGTTCCATTAATTCCCTGGCCAGGAATGTAACAAAGTGGACCATTGATGACGATGCAAAGTTGTATCACTTGATGTGCTACGTGAATTCCAGCCTATCTAAAAGAATGACCGGATGGGTTGGGGACAACTTCAATGAATTGACATTGTCTTTATTTGCTGATGCTGATTTTGCAGGGTGTGCCCAGTCTTTGAGATCTACTTCAGGGTCTCATATGCATATTCAGGGTAACCACACACGGTTTCCTTTGTCCGGGGGCAGCAAACGGCAAGGATGCGTAAGCCATTCAACGCCTGAGGCTGAAATCGTGGCAGCCGATGTCACCCTCCGTACTATGGGTTTGCCCGCTATGAGCATTTGGGAAACGCTGACGGGAAAGTCGCCCAAATTATTGTTCCATGATGACAATCAGGGCATGATAGGTGTAGTCAGGTCGGGTCGTAACCCCACTATGCGGCATCTTGAGAGGACCCATGGCATAGCCATTACTTCCCTCCATGAACATTTTACTCGGGAGAACTACGTACTCATGTATGAGGTGACCTCGAAAATGGCCGCCGACATTCACACCAAAGGTTTCAAGAATCCGTTGGCATGGAAAAGAGCATGTATGCTCATCAACTTGTTGGACCCTGGTGACATCGGTACGAAAGATCTGCTCGATATGGTCTCACCCACCACGGATGTCGATACCACTGTCCGACAAGTGTTTCAAACCAAAACTCAAGATGTTCCAAATTTTCCATATACCGAAATACCTATTCTACCACCTGAGGTGTATCAGAAGGGTCTTTCTGGTAAAGAACAAGTACAACAACTACCTGGCATGGATCCCATACTGGTTGTTAAGACGCCAACCTTCTTTAGAAAACGACCACCTGGTGTATCATTGCCCCATGATTGTTTGAGAAGTACCTGGATACTTTCTCATGGCAAATGGATCAAGGTTGAGGATCGAGTTCCACCCGTTCAGCAACAAGACCGTTTCGATCAATGGGTAGAACGAGCTTGTTTCCAATACCATCCGTGTCAATCTAGTATATCGCCGTCGGTGATTACTAGGCAATCAGCCGGCATTGTCTCACCGGGACACCCGGCGTCAACAGCACGACAAGGGCTCCATGCTGCCGCGGTGCCGACTCGTCAGACTCCAGTCCTGAAGTATCCTCAGTTAACTGTGGGGGTGGGTCAACTATTTTGTCATCAATCCCATGGAAATGACCCCACAACCATTCATGCAGCTCCTTGTGGTACTGCTCGGGTGATCAACACGCTTCTTCGAGTTGTTCATGGGGGGAGTTCTGGATGGGGTAGTCTTCCAATGGGATTTCCTCCGTCGGGGGACCCCAATGATGATCCATATCCTACAGAAAACAAAGATCCCAATCGACGACGAATTATCTTTGCCGGTGGTGACGTGATTGCTGGTAGGGTATCAAGGGACAAAGCCTATAACCCCACAACGTCATCAAGAAAGGGAAAGAAAATATCCAAAAATGAATGTGATCAAGATGAATGGATATGGAAGGATGAAACTACATTGACGAGAGTGCACAAGGTACCAAGAAGAAAGATGTTTACCCCCAAAGAGGCTGACTTTCTACCATGTAAGCTGAGACGGTTTAGAGATGAACGGGAAACCAACCAGGTGTTTCAGTCAAGTGGGAGGTTAATCCATGACTCATGGAGATTGGCGGGGAATAACATCGAGAGGACCAATAAAAGAAATGAATTTTGGACGGGGACCACTACCTTCAAGATCATATCCAACGCAGACATCAAAGATGTGATGGACAGCGGGTCTGATGTGGAGGACAGGGCATCGTGCCAGGACACTGTGGTCACCTGTATCCTTGATGGAAACATGAAAATCATTCCTTTGGATGACATGTTTATAGCCCATCATTACAAGCTGAAGCATGAGACCAGAAAACAAAATGATTGGGATATTCAGATGACACTCCACCGAAAGAATGGGAAGACTCTGACATATCATTTCAAGCAATCCTATGCTGATTTTCTCGGAAGAGTACTCGATGACGTTGTCATATCACTCAACCTCTATGAGATGAAAGATGATGTCCCATGTTTGCTCCTCATGTGTGCTGAAACGCAAAGTATCATCACAAAGATTCACACACAAAGTCGGTTCAAGATGATGCATGTGGTCACAATTACCGAAGATGACAACCTGATGTCTAACTACGGAAGGGCGAAATGGAGACGTTGCATCAGGGGCCCTAGTGACTGCGTGTTCTTTGCGGGACCTTGCACCGGTGGTTCACCGTGGAATCGTTTGAACAAAAACGTGAGTGAGGTCACAGCACACAACATCAGAATGAAAGCATTTCTGTATTGGGAGCTATGGGAAGAGTTCACATTGTGTCTGCAACGTGTACATGTCTTGCATGCTATGGCATTGTTGGAACTACCTCGGGGATGCGACTATTGGAATGACGAGAGAATGAAGTTTCTGATTAATGGGACCCAATCAACCGTGCATGACTTTGATGGATGCATGTATGGTTTGACATCAAAATTCAAAGATGTTGGGACCGCAATCAAGAAACCATGGAGAATCGTATCGTGGGGGGTTGAGTTCTTTGACTTGCATGCGAAATGTGATGGCTCACACATCCACGGTCAATGTGCGGGTAGAGAAACACGTGCGACACAATTATATACCGAGAAGATTGTCAGATGTATTCTTCGGGGTGTTACAAACCAAATGTTGATCAACAACGCTTATGGAAGGAGATATCGACCAAAGGTATCCGATGAGATAGATCACCATGAGTCAAAGTCATGTGCATGTGTAATTGTGAATGACTATGGATGCGACGTTAATGAGAAGACCATCAATGAACAGCTACTCATTAACTTCATCACCCAACGAGGCGGTGTGAAGGTGAAGCTGAGGCTGTATCCACGTCGTGGATCGCTATTGGCGGATCCGGATCCCGTTAGAGGTAGATTGAAGGTGAAGTTAGGCTGCTACCTGCGTCGTGGGTGCACCTTGACGGATCCGGATTCTCCTTGCCTCATCTCGGTCTTCGCAATGGCTGGAACTGACCTCGTGATCCCATCAGCGGCCAAAGGTATTGGCTCACTGAAATCAACTTTGTCCCTCATCAAGGAGAAGAGCCAAGAGCACAACCTCCCCGCTCCATTCTCCACCTACGAGGAGACAAACTTCAGGGGTTGCAGGGATAAGGACATTGACGAATGGTTGAATCGAGTGAAGATTTCTCCTCCCGTCGTTGTGGCCTTAGCCTTTGTCATGGACCGAAGTGGCAGAGCATTCGTAACTCATGCAATCAGGTTGCTCATGAAAATGTTGTCAAAAGTGACCAACGAGAATGAGTTGAAGATGTCTGTCACTAGCTTCATTGACAAAGGGGCCCGATTATCAAAGTTGGTGGAAGGGGCCGCCAGAAATCCAGATGAGAAAAGCATCATGCAGCTCTTGTGCACCTTCGAGTGTGCGATTAGAATAGATGAACTATGGGATACCCTCAAAGACCACTACACCGGGCAGAACAGTATGATTAACAAGGAGATCACGGTTAAGGAATTGCGCGACAAGATCGCGAATACAAGCCCAACGAACCTTGGATCCTTGAATCAGACATGCCCTCCTTATGGAAGTTCATGTTACCAAATCCGGAAGAGGACGAACTTCGAGGAGATTGCCCGTCGGAAGTGGGAAAGCTGGTCATTCGAAGCGATGCGGAGAGAGGAACCTGAGCCAAGTGAAGTTGAAAACCGCATCAAGTATCTGGTCAACATCATGTACGAGGAGAGCTATAGCCTCGGCTACGCACTCCGACGTCACAACGCCAGAGCGACCAGCAGCCAGGGTAAGACCATCATCGTCCAGAACGTCCTGGAGGACTGGATGTCGATGAGTTATGATCTCAGCTTGGAGCGGACGGCAGCCGTTGTCCATCTGCAAACCATCCTCATGGTTTCCAAGATGTTACATGAGTGGATGACACGATTGGAGAACTTCAAATCCATGTCATACTTGAGCGGGATCATTAAGACTGATCTGGTCAGAATGAAGCAGGCCATTGACCTCCGCGACGACCTGTGGGAGTTGGGGGGCTACAACATTGAAAGGGCCGACCAGGGCATGTTTGAGGAGGTGGAGAAACGAAACAGGACATTCTCCTGTATTCGAGACTATGTGACGACCACAGCCACCACCCAGATGGGCCAAGGGGCCACAGAAGTCTCCCACATCGATGGCTGGGACATCCCGCTGATGCCGAAAGACGGCAGAAACCCTCCAAGTCAACCGGATCATCCAGGTTGGGATCCTTCACCAATCAGAATGATGAACGACAAGCAGCAAAGGGAAGCCGATGCGCAACGGGCGCAACAGCAACAACAACAGACTGGGCCTAGCAGTTCCACCGCCGGTGGACGCGATGGTTACAGCTCTGCAGCTGGGAGCGCACCACCACCGAAGGCTCCACCTTCGAAGCCAAGGCCATCGACACCTCCTACCAGAAAGGACTGGGTAATTCCTCGGGTGCCAAATGGATATCTTTTCAGGACATCCTCGATGCCCGACCAAAGGAACTCAGAGTTCATCACGTCTGCTTGGATGGACGAACGGGATCACTTTCTGCTATCAATTGTCCAAGGCCCCGCAGCTCAGGCTGCCAGTACATCGGGATCAGCACCTTGGGCACAGTATTTGAGGAGAGTGACGGCCTACGCCTGCATGGTATTCGGAGTCTGCAATCCGGGGGTCGTTACTGAGGATACAGCATCCACAATCTCCGAGAAGGATTGGCTTAGGTGCTATAGCCATATCGTCCGCAAGTACATGTTGACGCGGACTGGATGCTACCTGTCAACGGCAGGAATGCTGATGATGCTTGGACACCATGACGTGAACGTCGCCAACCAGTCCGAATTGGGCCGAATCAAGAAGATGATCACGAACCCGCTTGCATGCAGGATCATTGAAGCACCGAGCGGTCCAAGGGAGGTTGACATGTTGGCCGGTGACTTCAGGGCTGGGACGACCATCCTCATCACCGATTTGATGTTCCGCGTGGGAACTCAAAGTGGGACGCATGGCATCCAAATGGGGTTAGCTGACATGGGATGGGAGAGTGTTGAAGTTTTCAAGATCCATGATTCTGAATCAGAACGACCACTTCGGCAATTTCTCGAAACGCTTGAAAAGGTCAAGCAACATCTCAATACGGATACCATCGATGATGGCCAGGTAACGGTTCATCTTTGGTTATCTTTGCAGTTCCTCCATGAACAGAAGCCACCCCACTGTGTAATGCTCGAGAATGATTTTCAGAATCAGTTTATCAAAGGGGTTATTGACCTTGATCAAGTCACATCCCGACCCTTGATGGTCGCCATCAACAACGACTCCATGTTCAACGGTATGGACTCCGTCACATCAAGAATCGCAGTTGAGCTGATCGAGAAGATGAGGCTCCAGGGGATCTTAGTGACGTCTGACCAGAGAATGTGGCGGTCGATGTATTCCCAATTTGGAAAACAGTACCCAATATTGAGCACGACCAAAAAGGGGACCTTGGGAAAGACTGCAATTTGGTCTGTCATCGAGAAGAACCTATTTCGCCAAAGAGTTTTCCTCATGTGTGCCACAAACAGGGAGTATGTATCCGTACTCAATGAAGGAGCATTCAAACCTGATGAATCCGGTATCAACACAAAGGTGTTGGAGGACATGACTGGCCCAACTGAGGCATTCAAAATCGCAAGTGGCGAAATGACCCCAGGTGACTATGCGACCGATGACACAACCATTTTCCAACGAGGCCCTGGAACCGCCATCAACAGATTCACAAAGGACAAGAGGTTTAAGACCCGATGGGTTGAACCAGTGGTCGGCACTCATGAGCTGGAGCCAGTTGTATCAGATCGATGCATGTGGTTTACCATCGACAAGGAGAGCTCTGACATCTTATGTGGTTGCTGCAGAAATGCGGCAACGATGGATGAGATCGGAACATGCCAGGTGAAACCGACCCATTGCATCAACTGCTCTGCCAACACCCAAGATCACTACAAGCGCTCCGCTCCCACATTAGAAGCCAGGAAATCCGTCTTGCTCCTGGCGGCCAGACTGAAGGTCGCATTTGAGGATCTTGGTGTCGACGTAGTTGACATCAATCAAGGATTTCAGATGTGGCTTACATTCACGGCATCTTCTTTGATTTCAAACGCTTTATTGCCGTATGGGGAGCACTTGATGAAGTCTCTTTCGCACATGGGGGGAGTCAGGGTATCGAAGAGGCAAGCTCTGGAGATCTTCCGGAATGGACGCGGCAAACAATTCAGCATCTACCGCGAAAGAATCTATGATGAGGTCGCGAAGAAGTGGCTCCTAGTCTACAGGGTCACGAAAGACTGCGGAAATGTCGCGTACAAGGACTTCTTCGAGAAGGTCGCTGTTCCTGAGGTGAAGGAAAGGAACGAAATCTTCGGATTCTCCCGTGCATCAGCCGAGAAGACTGGGGACATCATCGAGTTTTGGCTTGGCGTCTTGGATGTAGCAAACATGGCCAAAGGAGTTGTGAATGTCTTCAATGCCAGCGTTGATCCTGCCGAATTCCTCAACGGCTTGGAGAAGGCATTGGCTCAATTCACATCAACCTCCAGAACTACAAACACCATTAATGACAAGAGACGGGGATCTTTTGACTGCACACTGCAGACTGCAGAAGCCGAAAGGGTCATGAAGATCATCCACGCAATCCCCGGATATGAATCGCTGATCAACTTCTGCTGCCTCACAGAGTGGGAGAAAGATCAGGTATTCTCTCAGTATCGAAGAAAGCACCATATCACAGGGGATGACGCAAGCATGGGCGCTGATGCCGACGCCAAGCCAGGTGACGAGTCGTCGGCTCACCCTGGGGAGGAGGAAGCTGATGAGCCAGCAAACGACCCCACTGATGTGGTCAGGGACTCAGAGATCTCCGGAAAACAACAACTCTTGGATGCGTTGGGAAAACTCTTCACTGTCTCTGAGGATGTCAATGTGTGTTTGTACTGTGGTAGCACCAAACATGGTCACCTTGAATGTGATCATGAGAAGAAGGATGAAGTCAGAAAGGTGCTAAAGGCCGTCCGAGCGTCGCTCGAGGCTGATAGTCCCACATCTGATGACGTCGAGATGGAACCGCCTGAGCACAGAAAGGACGGATCGGGTGCTACTGAAGGGTCAGGGCAAACGGATGAGCCTACAAAACCGAGGTTTAGTGAGTACCAATGGTACGACAGCATCAGGACTATGTCCGAAGTTGGAGACCTCGATGAGTATGGTAGGTTTTGCATTGAAGGGCGTGATGTTACCAAGCTTGGACCCCAGAATGTCGTTGATCTCAACGAAGTGATCCGGGACGCTATTGTCAGAGGAGGAGGTGACACTTGGTCAGTACAAGAGTTCCTCGCAAATTACTCCGACAACAACATCAGAAAACCCTTCTACAAACGGATCGAAGCGCCGCAAGATGGTTTCTTGAAAATCATCCCTACGACGGGAGCCCATTTCTTCAACTGCTTCTACTTTGGCGGTGTGGAATATGCGGCAAACTATCGCTTCGAAACTGGCAATCGGCTCGACAGCTATGAGGACAAGGTGAGCACATCACTGAACAGGATCCTACGACACAATGTGGGGAAGGCATCAGAATCACAAAGTCTGTTTTGTGACGACGCCGGCTGGGTGCCCATTGAGTCATTGAGGAAGTACTCAAATGTGAGTCCATCTGGAGACATGAGTACCAACGCTGGCCGCATGTCTTCCTCGCCCCCAAAGGAAGAGCAAACGATCAAAGTGCATGGAATGTCAATGAGGCGAACTATCGCATGACATTGCTGTTCAAGATCATGTTCCACTGTGCCCGATATGGACGTCGTGTGCGTGAACAAGTCTTGGCGTTCGGGATCAACAAGGACATTGATCGCAGCAGCCTGACGTGCATTGACAACAAAGTCAATGCGGACACGCACATCCCCGACGAGGGACTACTGCTCTATCCAGTTGCAGTCCGCGCCCCAACGGGACACAAGGAGGGATCCTCCAGAGATGACGTCTTGTTGCTGTCATCATTGCTCTCGCATCCGATCGCGCCCAACACCATCATGTCATTACCGGTTTGCTTCCACATCACGAAGAAGACCAACCTCCGAAGCATTTGGAGGCAAGGATTAATTCCGGGAGGTCTTGGAGAAGGTCATCGTATGTTCACGTTCTTCAACCCATATGTGCCATGGGATCATAGGTCATGGACCATCACGAAGAGCGTTGATACGCGAAAGGGGGACTACATCTGCCTCTTCATCCCGACCGAGACCTTGATGGTGGAGTACGGTGGTCGATTGACCGATTCGGGACAGATCGTTTCGCCAAAGATCATCCCGTTCTCAGCGATCAAAGGAGGATGGATTCAAGATCCGAAAGATCAAAACAACAAGACATGGCTCCGGTTGTTCGTTCCGTCGGGCGACGACCAGGTAGTCCGGTCAGGCACTGTCAAGTCAAGAACTGTCGCCACCAAGGAGTCCATTCTGAGGGTCGCAAGTCAATGCATTGACGCCGAAAAGCAACCGTACGACGAGATCACCATGGATGCAATGAACATCGTCAACCAATTCAGGAACAATCTCATTGAGCCTGGCGGACAAGAACAATACCTCGCCCGCATCAAGCTGATCGACTACATCGTCGAACGCAAGAGGGTGCAAACTTCAGGTTGCCGTCATTGCCCTCATTGTCTCAATGAGACGCCGACGAAGTTGGCAGTGTGTCTAGTTTGCTGGACAGAGCTTGAGAGCTGTGGAATTCGACCATATAGACTACAAGCTCCTGAAGACGATGAAGATGAAGCCACAAAGAAAGAGCTCGATGAGGAGGTTCGTCGACAAGAAGAATCGTTGTTCAAGGATACGGTCCACCAAGCACAAGAAAACGTATCTGAATCCAACGATTATGGCTTCAACCCTGACGAGGTCGACTACAACGAAGGCGATGACGAGGAAATGGATCAGGAGGAGGAAACTCAGCAGGAAGACGACGAGATCGTTGAAGAGGAAGACGATGATGAAATGGACGTCGAACCTGAGAATGGACCTTCATCCAAACTGCCAGCATGGACTAAGAATCTTGCGCGTGGAAGCAAGGGTTTGCCAGGAGACGGACTTGTCAACAACGATGTCTCCGAGGCCGCGGCTCACTTGTATGACAATGCCGTGATGTCAAAGATCATCGCAATGTTCAGACTCTACTACAACCAGAGAGTCACTCTGACCCCAGAGGAATACTTTGCGTTGATGACGGCCACAAAGCGGGTCCGACTGGACCTGGACGACTACTTCTGCCCTTACACAGGCGAAGATCAGGATGGCAAACTCAAGCGGCCGACTGAGCAGGAATTGGACGAACTCTTTCAGGAGAAAGGGAAGAAGAACTCATGGTCAGAGGGAGAGAAGATGTACTCTGGACGGCCGAGAAACATGATGATGCCTGTCATCAAAACTCTAGAGGTTTACGAAAAGATGATGGAGTTTCTCGTATGTGCCGGGTACACTCCCGAGACCTTAGGTTTCCTCATGCCAATGACGAAGATGCAAGGTGATGCAAAGGAGAAGCAAGAGATGAGGGTGACCATTAGCAACTTTCTCCGACGATTGATGAAGGGAACATTTCCCGAATATGAATCATACACCTTCTTTCGTTCCGGGAGCCACGGCTTCCCCAACTGCATTGAACTCCCAGCTTTCTCGGTATATCTGAGTCTGAGAGAAAAGGAACAAAGGGTTGAACTACTCTTTGCTGCCCAGCAATGCGGTATTCCATTACCTCGCAACTTCCTCAGCAAGATGGCTTACGCCATTCAACTCGCTGAAGCCGAGGCGCAGAGGGGAAAGTCCGAGATGAAAATGAAGATGGCTCCGAACCTGGGCGACGAAGTGGTGAGTGAGGTATTCAAAGCAGTCGGGGACAGCGTCGCCGCCAAGCGTGCCACTGCAGACGCAAAAGCCAGATCGTCAACACAGCCTTCACAGAAACCTGAAGGTACTGGTTCAGCGTCATCCTCATCGGCCAGTGCACCAAAGGCTAAGGCTATGCCGAAATCTTATGAACCATCCAAAGCACCACCTGCGAAACCTCCATCGCCGAAAGCTGCTCCGAAACGCGCGGCAGGTTGGGAGAAATCTCAGAATACACACCAATGGAAGAAAGTCCGCCGCGAGGAGTAAGCCAACCACCTCTGTCCATCTAAATGATCACTGGACTATAAGATGTGTATCGTCTTTAAGTGAACAGATGATCAGGAAAAGACCAACTGAGTGGACTCTGAGCGAGGCAGTAGACTAATTCGCTTAGGTCCAAGATTTTCATTATCCCCAATCTGCACGAAATTCTGCACAGTGCACGTGAATTAGTTAGTTAGCATTGTAAATCTTTGGTGGCGAAGCGGTCCACTTCTCCCGTCGGGTGAGTGACCTGCTTAGCCGACGCAGAAAAGTAGATGTTAGCTAGCAATAATTCGCGATGTACAGCTTGAAGACGCGCCATTGCATCGACAGCCATAGAGTAGGCGAACCCGGAACCATTATTCCCGTCGGGTATGTGGGAAAGGGGGAGCCGAATGGCAGGTTTTATGTAAATAGGCGTAATTCGAGTAGCAGAAGCCTGTTAATTCAAAGTTCCCTCTCTCGTGTCCGTGGTCCGAAGGACACCACGGACATGGGGGGTGTCAAAGGGAACTAAGCGATACCACATGTGTAATATACATGTGATGTGTACATGGGACGCCTTTTTGGCTCAAGACCCCGCGAGTAAAACAAGCTGCGCGTGCCGCTGTCACATGGTGCGACAAGCCTGACTTCCAGCATATCAGGGACTCCGAAAAGAAGATATCCAGAACAAGGATCTATTTGTTCACACTTACAGTATCTTACAGTAATATTGTTTCACCCCAGTTGGACAGAACCCTGGCAGCTCCTAAACCATCCCAACCCGCCATTGGTGCCAGGAGGCCCCGGCGGTGATCCCGGAGATTTCCGATTGTGGCGGAGTGCACTACATGGATGATGCAGAGCATAGGTGCACATGCCCACCGTGCCCAAAATGATGCCCGTCTTCCAAGGTGGTAAGGCACCTGGTAAGTCATGAGAGAAACCACAAAGATACAGTGCTGTGCGACCATCATGCAATCATCCGCTGTCAGTGTGGAACCTTAAACATCAATGAACATGGTCTAGACTGGAAAGGATTAGAACTGATTGGACCAGCCTTCATCCTCCGAGGATATAGCCTTTGCAATTCCTGAGTCCATGAGGGCGGGAGATGACCAAAGTCGTCAACAGATCAACAAAGATCAACCATATCAAACACTCCTTTTGTGCTCCATTGCTTGTGACACCTCCAGGCAGATGGGGCTTTGCATGGCTGCGCACGGAAGTTTACAGCATCTTAAAGAAGGCAACCCTGTCCATGTCGCAGCACCTTCAGAAAGAAGGAGCTGCCACCATTTGCCGCTCTGCATACTTTGAAATGCGAGCAATCCTATAAAAAAAAAACTGGCAAAGCGGTCTTTTTTTTGCAGGACTGGCTTTGTCGGGGTTCTGAGATGCCAGGTTTGCGGTTTTGGGCCGGTTTATGGGTCCCATTTGGATGCACACAGGTATTCCAAATTTGAGAGAAATATGTATTTTGGGACGTTGAAGGTAGGCACCTTGCAAGAGCCAGAAAAGAGTCAGCAATACATTCATAATAAGTTTAATTGATGATAATTGCACATAGTTGTAAACTTCGTATTGTAAAACCCACAAATGGTGGGCAGCTAGCTTTTCCGGATTAACTTGTACCATTTTGTACCATTTAATCACACCGAACTCATCCCTGATCAGTCCTGATCATCCTCAGGGGGATCCGTATGCAACAGTATGCACTTTCCTGGCAACTGGCACTAATTGGTGACTATCATAGACTACTATCATGAGCTATCATAAGCTATCAAGAGGTATGAAGAGCCTGCATTTTGACGGGTCTCTTCCACCCGGTGTGGCCGGTCTGAAGATGCACGAAATGACGAAATGGACAACCTGGAGCTGGGTCACAAGGGTCTTCTCCTGGCGGCCCGGCTTCATTTTACAATTTTTACAGCATCCAAACTTCTCCCCGCTAGAGTGATACCTAGTCCAAGGACAGGATGTTTCTGGCTCGATGCTAATTCGGAAGGATGTGTTTAGCAATGGGACCAAGACATACCAAGACTATGCAACTCCGAAACCGTCCGAAGTAGAATGCCATTCTTTGCATTGTCATGGTCTCGGGACGGGCCCGGCTAGCTTCTCTTCCAAGTCAAAGACTTAGAAGCACATTGATTTCAAACTCGCACTTTGCCAGCATTTGACTACAAGAAGACGCAGCAAGTCCATTAACAAAAGGCGATCTATCACAACCTTGCAGCACCCAAGCAAACAGCACATATAGTCATACATAGCGGCTATGTCCACCAATGTCCACCAGAGGAATTGTGGCTCATTTGTGCAAGTCCTCTGATTCTTGTACATAGATGGCTGACAGTACAAATCGTGCCAGCACAACGCATATCATTTCATGTGTGAAAATGCAGCATATCGACAACATCCACGAGCAAATATTGCCAAGGCGCCGGCAGCTTTGCACTGCTGGAGGCAGTTGCTGCACTTGTGCGGCAACCGCAGTAGGCTGGCAAGTGGATACGGGACTGCTCATGAGTATTGAACAGTATTGAGTTGCAAGATGATGTAATATCAAGATTTTGCTGTCCTCGTCAACATCTAGGGAAAGCAGGTCGGAAGACAGTGCAAATTGAAGAAACGCTCTCAAACACATTTCCAAGGTTTGCAGGCCGTTCAGTTTGAATTGCGATATTTGATATATCCTGATTTCACACCATTTGACGTCGTAGCCTTGTGTTATACATTTGAATGTGCGAAAGGTGACCCGTTTTGATTCTTTCGCATGGGAGGGCATTGCATTGTGCAGCACTCTGAAGAATTCAATGCTCAAGCAGTGAAATATCGTGAAATCATTCAACTTCCCTGGCTCCAAACACTGATCAACTTTGACAGTTCGTTACTAGGGCCTTTATAATTTGCTGTTAAAGCCTCTTGATTCACATGCACAAGCCAGCAACACTCGCATGCTAGAGAAAAAACTGCCCCTTCACTTCACCGTGGATCGTGATCATGGCTGCACCTTTCTCTGTGCCACTCCTTTGCGATGTTGCACCGCCGCTGCCTCAAAACTCAAAACGGTTGGATCAGGCATTTCATGAGCTTTGTTTCTAATTTCTCAATATATATACAGTATACAGTGTGTATATATGTATATGACATATGATTGTATATGTATATATATGGACAGAGAGAGAGAGAATAGTAAAAATAGCATCAACGAAGATGACATTGGCATTCGAAACAAGAATTAACTATGCACATATATGCATGATAATCTCAATATACTGTAATATGTGTGTACATAGAAGGCGAGGTCAGGCCATGTCACGTTTCATGGTTTTGAGCCGCTATATTTAATGTGATTTATGATGTATATGTGATGTATTGACTCCTTCTTTGGTTTTGTTTCTAGGTTTATTCGGCTTCCTATGCGTGTTGGAAAACAAGATAGAAAGCCTCCAAGTCCACTTCGCAGTTTCCGGCATAGTCTGGTCCTGCCTGGTTAATTGATATATATATATATATATATATGCGTGTTCTTCAAGTAGGTTCTAGCGAGAAGGGTCAACGGCGAATCAGCGAAGCATTGTTTGGTTAGATTGAAATCATTTTCCTAGCATTAAGGTATTACATTCAGGTGTTACGTTTGCGGTTTGACTCAGACGCAAGGCAACTGCACGCACTTTTTTTGTTGATTTTTGCCACACAGTCATGCTCTGGATTTTGCATTCTACAGTTTGCATGGCTGAACTAAGGTGCACCATGTACAATGCAATCTTCAATCCAATGAATCTTTATAGGTTTTATTGCATTGGTACGGTGTGTTTGCGCAATGAATCGAATATTTGTGCTGCATGATATTATGCTGCAATGATGGTGTTGGACTGTTTGCCATTGGCACTGCCATGCTCATACCGCAACACTAGCAAACAGTGACCCTTATCACACACCATTAAACCCATAGAAAAATCGACTAACGTGGCTTTCATGACCAAAAAAACTCGAATTCAAGCTTGGCTGAAAAACCGGTATATGGGCAGCGCATGACTTCAAACAAAGCATGTTCATGCAGGGCGTCCCGGCGTCCCGGCACCCGTGATGATAAAACGCAACCGCAACCCAATCTTTCACCATCTTTGGCGCAGTGAACAATACAGCGCATTCGCCATTAGTCAATCAAAATCAGACTTTCATTACCAGCACATAATTCGGGTTCCTGCACGTTTGTTTGCATTGAAATCATGTTCCTGCTGCTGTTGCCCCCTGCCATTCAAATTGCGGCTGTTTCGGGACCCTTTTTTGCAAAGTGTTTTACTTTGAAAACTGCAGTCATCTTTGGAAAACGGCCGGTGTGTATCCCAAGATATCATGTTGCCAAACTATCATTTTTCCAGAGTATTATTTTGCCAGAATATCATGCTGCCAAAGCATTGTGATGCTAAATTTCAGAACTCAAGGTTTTTTAGCTGGAGATTTTTTTTCAACTGCAGTTAAGGATTGGCAACTGCAGTTAAGGCTGTTCCACTTCAGAATGGCTTGGGATGTGACACCACTTTTTCTGCAGTTGAGTCTCTTGTGTGGATTTCTTCAAAAAATGTGAAAGATACACCAAAAAAAAGTGTTTTTAAGCTTTTTTAACACCTACTTGGACAGAAATTAACTAAAATTCACTGATTTTTTAAACTTCCCCTTGTGTTGATTTCCTCAAATGTATAAAAAATATGCAAATTACATTGAAAAACTGTGTTTTTCAGCTGTTTTCACACCTACTTGGGCAGAAATAACATAAAAATATCAAAGTTGTCCATGTTGTCACTTTTAAAGTTCCCCTTGTGTGGATTTCCTCACATGTATCAACAAAACATGCAAATTACATTGAAAAACTTGTGTTTTTCAGCTGTTTTCCCATCTGCTTTGGCCAGAAATAACATAAAAATGTCAAAGTTGTCAATGTTGTGTCACATTGTCAAAGTTGGAATTCTTCTTAGCTGAGTTGAATTCTCAATCGTACACTGGTAGACATTGGGAAAGCTGGAAACTTCACTGAAATGTTTCCCAAAGGATGCTTTTTGACATAAGTCTGTGAGTCTGGGCCCTGGTCGCCATCCTATAAATACTGCCAAGCAGTCAAGCAGCGCAGTATTACCCAAAGCTTGGCAATGGCTGACTATGTCAATGTCAATGTGACAATGTGAAATTATATATATATAACGTAATGACTTAATGTACTACATAATATATATATGTGTGTTTAGTTATTATATTATATTGTATGATATGTAACCAACTGCCTGAGAAACAAACGAAGCCGCAACGCAATGGGTTCCCAGAAAAAATGCACTGAAGCATCCGAGGGACCAAACCAGAAATAAAAGGTAGTTTTCCAGACATCGATTTTTGGTAGCTCCCTACCTCCCCTACTCGCGGGGTGGGATTTGGGCGGGTCGCGAGTTCCTAACTAGGTGGAAAATGTTGCACCCACTACCCACCCTTGCTTGAGGCGAGCGCGGGACATAAACTTCAAAACAAAACCTGAGGTTTTGAAGTAGGAAACAGAAGAACCCTAGACACAACTAGGGAAAAACAACTTGAGGTTTGTTTTGAAAATAAGCTCACAGAGGTTAAAATTTACAACCTCCAAGAAAGGAGCTAAACAACCTTGACCTGTTACCTCAGTAGCAACTCAACAAACCAAGGTTGTGAAACAAAACAAACCGGCGGTGAGCCTTTACCCACTTTGGAAACTTTACCAAACAAAAAGCAGGAAACAAACGCATTGTTTGTTTGGTTGTAAGCGCGCATTACAAAGGCTTTGGAACTTAATGACTTAATCCAAAACATTGTTTAACCCACTTTTCTTTCGATAAAGCAACATCACCTTTGGTGAAATTGCCATTATCGCGTTTTGTGGGGTTACGCGCGCTTACAAAACTTACGCAAAATTAAAAACTGCAAAAAACACACAACGACGACGTGAGACGGCTTCAGCACAAGCGCGCTTGATAATAATGTTTGCTTTTTCTCCTGCTTGAATAATTGGGGGAAGTTCCGAAGAGTGCACCCACTCGATCACCACCAAAAAAAATTGGATTGCTTTGATTGCTTTGACCAACTGCCTGAGAAACCAACGAAGCCGCAACGCAATGGGTTCCCAGGAAAAAATGCACTGAAGCATCCATGGTCCTTCGACCAAACCAGAAATACAAGGTGGTTTTCCAGAGATCGATTTTTGATAGCTGCCTACCTCCCCAATTTGATCATTTCCAACAGCTTCCAGGAATCTTCAAGTGATTTCAGTGCTGACTCAAAAATTGGAGTGCACTGCACTGCATTGAGTTCTTGTACCCAGAAAACAGCAACCTCGAAGCGTCATCAGACGGGTTGCTTCGAGAAGGTACTCGGCTGTACCAATGTCTGGCTTGTACATGTGTACATCTAACTTTGAGTTCATCTGTAAAAGAAAGAAACTATCCACTGGTCCAAGACCGGTGAGAAGTTTCGCACCAGCGCCATCCGTGCCGACTCATTGTCCAAAAACCGGAGGACATTGCGCCCTCGCAAGAGCTCTCCCCAGGTTGCCTTTGAAATGACAACCGGGAAAATTTCCGCTTGAGCTATCACTTGCTTTTTTCCAGCTCTGGTCCACAAACTGACAAACTCGGGGGGCACAAAGTCACCAAAGAAAAAGCTCCGACCCTTCCACGGATCGACCAGAACTGCCCCGTGCGTTACCTTCTCAATAGATTCGTCCACAGCTCAGCTCCATGTGTAAAAATCAAAACGGGTGGACATTGGGACCATGCTTGTACCAAACGGGGCTTTGCGTTCACAAGCAAGTCCAGGGCCTCTGTCACCACATGGATCAGTTCTGCGAAAACTTTCAGAGCGGGGCCTTCGCCACCAAACTTATGTAACAACTGGCACGCTAGCTGCGTGCATCGGCCATAGGACCAGCAGCGTAAAGAAGGCGACCTTTAAGTGATTCCAGTTTCGATCTTTGCGCACTGAGGCCTTTCAAGGCCTTCAACCTAGAAACCTGCTCATGCAGCTGAGCCAGTCTCGACTCCTTGTTGGTCACGACTCCTTGTTGGTCACCTCAATTGTCGACTCCCCTGCGGCTGGCAAAGAGATGACTGCACCTAAAATTCAAACGACTTGGCAAATGGTTTCCTCTTGTCGTCACCCATCGATATGCGCCATCCAAGCAACTCCAAAACTGCTTCTGCTACCTTCCAAGCACCTCCAGCAAGCGGGCTTAACTCCAGTTGACAAAAGTCATCGAAAAAAAACGTCACCACCCACCAACTTAAAGAGACGAGCAAGTATCATCCTAAGGGCCCTTGCTGCTCTGTTGAAAGCAAGGACAGAGCTGATCGAGCCAAAAGGCGGTGCAACTGCCTCAAAGAAATACACAACCCCGTCTTAGTCTTCAGGGTTGACAACCGCCAGAATGGATGCCCACGCATGTTTTGGATGACGGCACCAACTGTTTGTAAGCTTGCCTCAAATCAAGACAACGACCCACAAGATCACGAGCATTGCTTCCACTGCCTCATGCATTCTCCATAGCGACCAAATGCCCACACAGAAAAAAATTACGCACTGCAGCACTGCACTTGCCTCTGCACTCTACGCAGCAGCAAATGCCATCTCTTACCTCGGGGGGATGCGGCATGCATGGTAGTGAGAGGCGGAAAAAACAAATGAGGCACTGCACTTGCCTCTGCACTCTCCGTAACACCAAATGCCATCCCCCTCCCGGGGGGGGGCATGCATGGTAGGTAGTAGGACACGGAATAAAAAAGCACATGCGCTTACTGGCGCTTACCTCTCCTCTCCGTAGCGACCAAATGCACTGCACTTACTTACCATGCACTCTCCATTTATGCAATGGCCATCCAACTTGCCACCCTTAAAGGTGGTGGTGGGCATGTTGTGCAAGAACCTGCGAAGTAAAAGAATTAGGGGCCCGTTACTGTACCCTCTAGTTATTGAACAGCTTGCTATGGTATAGATGCGCCCTTATGCACGATAAAGATGGTACCTTATGCACGATAAAGATGGTAACTTAACTTACCTCTAATCATGGTATAGAAGAGTCGCACAGCCACGGCCCACGGCCACGCATACTTTTTTTGAACCCTTCGGTCGGCGGGAAGTTCCGAAGCAGTCTATGGCTATGGCTTCGGGCATTGAAATTTAAGGTCAGAGAAAAGCTCACAGGCTCACGGGCTCACGGCTCACAGCTCTCTTCAAGAGCCCTGGTTCCTATTGTTATGACTCTGACTCTGACTATGACTATGTTTTTCATTTTTTGTGATTTGTGAATGAAGTTCATTTTTTGTTCGGTGATTGGTGATCCCCCAGTGGAAATGGCAATAGACCTGGATTCTGCAGTCTGCAGCTCCAAGCTGGAGCCTGGAGCTCTGACAGTGACAGTTGAACGGAGTACGGTACCTCCTACTCCTACAGCAGCCTACCCCCAAGCCTCAAACTCAAAACAAGGATTTCGACTCGCCGACTCTACTCTACAGTGTCTACAGTGACTCTACAGTAACGACATTTAAATCAAAAAATATATAGTTGTGGTCTGGACTTAAATGTCATTACCGTACCGTAGCGGCGTAGTCCAAAGTTCCAAGAGCCCCCCCTAGTCGTGGCCAGTGGCACCGTGGCACAGCATGCACCAATGTTCTGCTGGCTCTCACAGCTCAAAGATTCACCGGGTGCTTTGCTCATTTGAACTTCATGTACTTGTCGATTTTATTGTCAGATCCTGATCAATGGTGGTGGTGGTCTTTGTCTTTGTGGCGATCCCATCGCCGCTTCCGAGTTCTGCTGGTCTGATCAGCCTGATGACATGATGATGGCATCAACGGAAATGGAGTGTTCTGTTCAATATTCTGTTCTGGCAAAAATCACTGAGGCTACTACGTACTACAGACTAAAGACTACAGGCTACACACACACACACACTACTCTACTCACTACAGGCTAGCTGCTAGCAGTTAGCAGTGAGTGAAAAGTGCATTAAATTATTAAGTGCTGGATGAATGGTGACAGTCGAGCTGATTGAAGAAACTTAAAACTTACAACTTACTACACAACTCTGTTCTTTTCGTTACAAATGATGATTACTTACAGATCATGCAGTGCTGCACTACATCCCTGGTGCGAACTCAATGACAAATCATTTTTGGGTGAAGACGTCAGAAGACCTGGTGCATCGGCAGGCCGCCCTGCCCCCCCCCTTTTCGCTACAATTCACACATTGTCACACAAACTCCATAGAGACAGAAACAACAACAACAAAAAAAAAATCATAGAGTTTCAGCTTAAGTTTAGAATTACGGTTAAGAAAGATTGGCGCCGAAGGCGCCGAAGAAAAATATGTAGATCTCTCACCTCCAGCTCCAACTCCAACAGGCACAAAATCCTTATTCGCAGTTGAAAAAAATCTAAAATTTCTGTTTTTTTTTCAACTTGAGATAAGGGTTTCGGATCATTTTTTTTCGCTAACTTTTGCAATGGGGGTCGGGCCCCCCCCCCGGGAGCGCTCGCGAAATTTTTGGCATATATTTTATTTTTGTTGGTTGTCAAATTCTTTTTCAATCAGATTGGCGCCGAAGGCGCCGAAGAAAAAACATATTTAGATCTCAAAATCCTTAGCCGCAGTTGAAAAAAATCTAAAATTTTAGATTTTTTTTCAACTGCGGTTAAGGGTTTTAGATATTTTTTTGGCGCAAAATCCTTAGCCACTGCAGCTAAGGATTTTGTGCCTTTTGTTTGCTAACTTTTGCAATGGGGGTCGGCCCCCCTCCGCGGGAGCGCTCGCGAAATTTTTGGCTTATTTTTTTCTTGTAAAACTCTTTTTCAAAGAGATTGGCGCCGAAGGCGCCGAAGAAAAAAAATTAAGATCTCTGATCTCTCCAACTCCAACTCCAACAGGACAAAATCCTTAGCCGCAGTTGAAAAAAATCTAAAATTTTAGAATTTTTTTCAACTGCGGTTAAGGGTTTTAGATTTTTTTGCCGCAGTTTTTGGCATCCAAAAAAACAATCCTTAGCTGCAGTTGAAAATAATTCTAAAATTTTAGATTTTTTTTCAACTGCAGCTAAGGAAGGATTTTGTGCCTTTTGTTTGCTAACTTTTGCAATGGGGGTCGGCCCCCCCCCGCGGGAGCGCTCGCGAAATTTTTTGCTTATTTTTTTCTTGTAAAACTCTTTTTCAAAGAGATTGGCGCCGAAGGCGCCAAAGAAAAAAAATTAAGATCTCTGATCTCTCCAACTCCAACTCCAACAGGACAAAATCCTTAGCTGCAGTTGAAAAAAATCTAAAATTTTAGAATTTTTTCAACTGCAGCTAAGGGTTTTAGATTTTTGTTTGCCGCAGTTTTTGGCATTCAAAAAAATCCTTAGCTGCAGTTGAAAAAATTCTAAAATTTTAGATTTTTTTCAACTGCAGCTAAGGGTTTTAGATTTTTGTTTGCCGCAGTTTTTGGCATTCAAAAAAAATCCTTAGCTGCAGTTGAAAAAAAAATCTAAAATTTTAGATTTTTTTCAACTGCAGCTAAGGGTTTTAGATTTTTTTGCCGCAGTTTTTGGCATTCAAAAAAGAAATCCTTAGCTGCAGTTGAAAAAAATTCTAAAATTTTAGAATTTTTTTCAACTGCAGCTAAGGATTTTGTGCCTTTTGTTTGCTAACTTTTGCAATGGGGGTCGGCCCCCCCCCGCGGGAGCGCTCGCGAAATTTTTTGCTTATTTTCTCTTGTAAAACTCTTTAAGAAAAAAAATTAAGATCTCTGATCTCTCCAACTCCAACTCCAACAGGACAAAATCCTTAGCCGCAGTTGAAAAAAAATCTAAAATTTTAGAATTTTTTCAACTGCAGCTAAGGGTTTTAGATTTTTGTTTGCCGCAGTTTTTGGCATTCAAAAAAAAATCCTTAGCTGCAGTTGAAAAAGAATCTAAAATTTTAGATTTTTTTCAACTGCAGCTAAGGGTTTTAGATTTTTTTGCCGCAGTTTTTGGCATTCAAAAAAAAATCCTTAGCTGCAGTTGAAAAAAATTCTAAAATTTTAGATTTTTTTTCAACTGCAGGTAAGGGTTTTAGTTTTTTTTTGGCGCAGTTTTTGGCATTCAAAA
This sequence comes from Cladocopium goreaui, assembly GCA_947184155.2. Lineage (NCBI taxonomy): Eukaryota > Dinophyceae > Suessiales > Symbiodiniaceae > Cladocopium > Cladocopium goreaui. Next base: position 36,483 of record CAMXCT020000418.1, read on the forward strand.
AAAAATCCTTAGCTGCAGTTGAAAAAAATCTAAAATTTTAGAATTTTTTTCAACTGCAGCTAAGGATTTTGTGCCTTTTGTTTGCTAACTTTTGCAATGGGGGTCGGCCCCCCCCCGCGGGAGCGCTCGCGAAATTTTTGGCATACTTTTTTTCTTGTAAAATTCTGTTTCAAAGAGATTGGCGCCGAAGGCGCCGAAGAAAAAAAATTAAGATCTCTGATCTCTCCAACTCCAACTCCAACTCCAACAGGACAAAATCCTTAGCTGCAGTTGAAAAAAATCTAAAATTAGCTAAGGGTTTTAAAATTTTTTGCCGCAGTTTTTGGCATTCAAAAAAAAATTCCTTAGCTGCAGTTGAAAAAAAATCTAAAATTTTAGATTTTTTTCAGCTAAGGGTTTTGGATTTTTTTGGCGCAGTTTTTGGCATTCAAAAAAAAAATCCTTAGCTGCAGTTGAAAAAAATCTAAAATTTTAGATTTTTTTTTCAACTGCAGCTAAGGATTTTGTGCCTTTTGTTTTTGCTAACTTTTGCAATGGGGGTCGGCCCCCCCCCGCGGGAGCGCTCGCGAAATTTTTTGCTTATTTTTTTCTTGTAAAACTCTTTTTGAAAGAGATTGGCGCCGAAGGCGCCAAAGAAAAAAAATTAAGATCTCTGATCTCTCCAACTCCAACTCCAACAGGACAAAATCCTTAGCTGCAGTTGAAAAAAAGCTAAGGGTTTTAGATTTTTTTGCCGCAGTTTTTGGCATTCAAAAAAAAAACCCTTAGCTGCAGTTGAAAAAAATTCTAAAATTTTAGATTTTTTTTCAACTGCAGGTAAGGGTTTTAGTTTTTTTGCCGCAGTTTTTGGCATTCAAAAAAAAAATCCTTAGCTGCAGTTGAAAAAAATTCTAAAATTTTAGAATTTTTTTCAACTGCAGCTAAGGATTTTGTGCCTTTTGTTTGCTAACTTTTGCAATGGGGGTCGGCCTCCCCCCCCGCGGGAGCGCTCGCGAAATTTTTGGCTTATTTTTTCTTGTAAAACTCTTTTTCAAAGAGATTGGCGCCGAAGGCGCCAAAGAAAAAAAATTAAGATCTCTGATCTCTCCAACTCCAACTCCAACAGGACAAAATCCTTAGCCGCAGTTGAAAAAAAATCTAAAATTTTAGTTTTTTTTCAACTGCAGCTAAGGGTTTTAGATTTTTGTTTGCCGCAGTTTTTGGCATTCAAAAAAAATCCTTAGCTGCAGTTGAAAAAAAATCTAAAATTTTAGATTTTTTTCAACTGCAGCTAAGGGTTTTAGATTTTTTTGCCGCAGTTTTTGGCATTCAAAAAAGAAATCCTTAGCTGCAGTTGAAAAAAATTCTAATTTTTTTTTGCCGCAGTTTTTGGCATTAAAAAAAAAAATCCTTAGCTGCAGTTGAAAAAAATCTAAAATTTTAGATTTTTTTTCAACTGCAGCTAAGGATTTTGTGCCTTTTGTTTGCTAACTTTTGCAATGGGGGTCGGCCCCCCCCCGGGAGCGCTCGCGAAATTTTTGGCATACTTTTTTTCTTGTAAAATTCTGTATCAAAGAGATTGGCGCCGAAGGCGCCGAAGAAAAAAAAATAAGATCTCTGATCTCTCCAACTCCAACTCCAACAGGACAAAATCCTTAGCTGCAGTTGAAAAAAAATCTAAAATTTTAGTTTTTTTTTCAACTGCGGTTAAGGGTTTTAGATTTTTTTGCCGCAGTTTTTGGCATTCAAAAAAAAAATCCTTAGCTATTGTTTTAGATTTTTTTTGCCGCAGTTTTTGGCATTCAAAAAAAAACCCTTAGCTGCAGTTGAAAAAAATCTAAAATTTTAGTTTTTTTCAACTGCAGCTAAGGGTTTTAAAATTTTTTGCCGCAGTTTTTGGCATTCAAAAAAAATCCTTAGCTGCAGCTAAGGGTTTTGGATTTTTTTGCCGCATTTTTTGGCATTCAAAAAACAATCCTTAGCTGCAGTTGAAAAAAATCTAAAATTTTAGATTTTTTTCAACTGCAGTTAAGGGTTTTAGATTTTTTTGCCGCAGTTTTTGGCATGCAGTTGAAAAAAATCTAAAATTTTAGGTTTTTTTTCAGCTGCAGTTAAGGGTTTTAGATTTTTTAAATGTTGATTGCAAAAAAACAAAAGAAAACAAGGAAAAAAATGGAAACTTTGGTTTTCCTTGAATTTTTTTTGAAATCTTAGCCCCTATAGGTGCAGCTCAGCTTAACTGCAGTTGAAAAAAAGCTGATTTTTTTTCAACTGCAGCTAAGGAATTTTCACTGCAGCTAAGGTTTGAAAAAATGCAAACCAAAGTTTCCATTTTTTTCATTTTTTTCCGTTTTAATTCAAAAATCAACTTTTATCAACCACTCACTTGTCAATCAATGATCTCAGAAACCTTAGCCGCAGTTGAAAAAAAAACTGAAATTTCAGATTTTTTTCAACTGCGAATAAGGATTTTGCGCTACTGCGGCAAAAAAAATCTAAAACCCTTAGCCGCAGTTGTTTTTTTTCTAAAATTTCAGATTTTTTTCCAACTGCGGCTAAGGTTTTTTCGCGGATGCCCAAAAAATGGCGAACTCTACTGCGGTAAAAAAATAATCTAAAACCCTTAGCCGCAGTTGAAAAAAACTCTGAAATTTTAGACTTTTTTTCAACTGCGGTTAAGGGTTTTAGATTTTTTTGCCGCAGTTTTTGGCATTCAAAAAAAAATCCTTAGCTGCAGCGGTTAAGGGTTTTAGATTTTTTTGCCGCAGTTTTTGGCATTCAAAAAAAAAACCCTTAGCTGCAGTTGAAAAAAATCTAAAATTTTAGTTTTTTTTCAACTGCAGCTAAGGGTTTTAAATTTGTTTGCCGCAGTTTTTGGCATTAAAAAAAAAAATCCTTAGCTGCAGTTGAAAAAAAATCTAAAATTTTAGATTTTTTTCAACTGCAGCTAAGGGTTTTAGATTTTTTTTGCCGCAGTTTTTGGCATTCAAAAAAATCCTTAGCTGCAGTTGAAAAAAATCTAAAATTTTAGATTTTTTCAACTGCAGCTAAGGGTTTTAGATTTTTTTGCCGCATTTTTTGGCATTCAAAAAACAATCCTTAGCTTAAGGGTTTTAGATTTTTTTGCCGCAGTTTTTGGCATGCAGTTGAAAAAAAATCTAAAATTTTAGATTTTTTTCAGCTGCAGTTAAGGGTTTTAGATTTTTTAAATGTCGATTGCAAAAAAAACAAAAGAAAAAAAGGAAAAAAATGGAAACTTTGTTTTTCCTTGAATTTTTTTTGAAATCTTAGCCCCTATAGGTGCAGCTCAGCTTAACTGCAGTTGAAAAAAAAGCTGATTTTTTTTCAACTGCAGCTAAGGAATTTTCACTGCAGCTAAGGTTTGAAAAAATGCAAACCAAAGTTTCCATTTTTTTCATTTTTTTCCGTTTTATTCAAAAATCAACTTTTATCAACCACTCACTTGTCAATCAATGATCTCAGAAACCTTAGCCGCAGTTGAAAAAAAACTGAAATTTCAGATTTTTTTCAACTGCGAA
>CAMXCT020000418.1:45000-127500 GCA_947184155.2 Cladocopium goreaui
CCCAACTACTTGTTAATTTTATCATTGGCGTTCATCATTTTGCCCATCCATTCCTTGATTTTATCATGAGATTTCAATCAGTTTTCCCACCTCATTGGTTTTCTCCATTTCTTCCATTTCTTCCTTTTCTCCGTGGATTTCATCACGTTCCCGTCTTATTGCAATGTGTGTATTATGCATTCTCTTTATCTAATCTATCTATAATTTCAAGCATCTAAAAACCTGTTGCTGAATGACATAGAGAGAAGGATATAAGACTCGAATACATTCCGGATACATATCCTGGAAGGAAAAATATACCCGAACATTTTGATTCTGATGGTTCTCCATTTCAAAAAGACACAAAATCACAGATAGAAAATTGCTAATGTGTGCCGTGTATGTGTTTCGAAGTCTTTATCTCAATTTTGGACACGGCACACACCACATTTATATTATACTGCATGTTGTTGTTTTCAATTTTTTACTTCAATTTGAGATCGCAATGTTTGATTTCCCTTTACAGTTGTTCACATGTGCAAGCATTTGCACATCCGAATTTTTGAGGCACACAACAACGGCACTCATAAAGTTGCTTAAGGATATTTTTTACATAGTTCAATTTACTTCATGTTTTTGGCAAAGTTTTCCGCATATTTTAGACTAGTTCATCAGCTTACCATTGGTTTTAAAAAGTGTCCAGCTTCTTTCAGCATCTTACCCCTGGTTTTGAACCTGCTTTCATGATTTAAGAATTGGTTTTAATCCATGTCCAGCCTATTTCAGCATTTTACCTGTGGTTTTCAGCAGTTGTCCAAAGATTTTACCACTAATTCTTATCAAGTTCAAACCTATGCCAAGAATTCTACCACTGTTTTCCAAGCAACTGCACAACCTATTTCAGCATTTCCACTGGTTTGCAATCATTGTTCCGCATATTTCAGCAGCTTACCGCGAGTGTTCATGCATTTTTTCCACTTCCAGGATTGGTTTTCATCTTTTTTTTCTTCCGTTCTTTGTCTCATCAACTTTCATCATTGTGTCATTGTTTTTCACTTTTTAGGTTCATCCATTTTTATTTCGTCATCACCTGTTATCCTTTTGGCATTGTCTTTACATGGCCTTTATTGTGATATATTTGTTCATCAATTTTGATCATTTGTAATTGTTTTATTTTTAGGTTTCATCATATTTCATGTATATACTTGCCCCTCCCCAAGTATTTTGTTTCAAAGAGATCCGAAAATTCCCTCAAGAAGATCATCAAACCTGCGATGCAAAATCCCTATATCAGTTTTGACACTGCAAATGCCATTTTAGATAAAAAAATACTTGAACTAGTTAGTGCAGGAAATAATGTATGCTATGCATACTGCGTGTCTTATTTCGTGTCTGCGCCTTGCCACGGAACAACAGTGCACCCTGCCACAAAAGGGGGTAAATGGGAGGGTTTATTTAATAATTCCCGAGCTCAAGACCCACACTCTGGCTGAAGTCGACGAGGAACTGCTCAGGGGGGTGAAAGGGTTGGTGGGTGGGGTTTCGTTACTATATCAAAATATTTCATCGATATATAAATATATATATATTTATATGTATATATGTGTATATATATATATGTATATATATATATATATATGTATATATATATATATGTATATCTATCATTCAAACAAATCAAATGTATTTCAAGAAACCTATATACATACAAAACCGGGGGAAGCCTGAAAGTGCGAAGCACTGAAAAATATTTATGGCAATTTTGTTTGATTAATCAGCCTTGGAAATCAAAACTACCCCCATCTGGGGAAACGCGTGAGTGATGGAACCTCGGAACCTTGAAACCAAACAAATCGGGGGTACCCCAATTAAAAGAAATGGCATGTTATCCTTGGTTCCGAAATTATATATACTGCGAATGGGATGTAGGCTACGGCATGATGTATATTCCCAATGTAAATAACCTTTAATCGTCCACGGCCAAGGGTCGCATGCACTTGCCACCTTTGGCTCAAGATGCTGCCAGCTCCACGTGAAAAGAATGCAATGCCGAAACCGTTGTTCGTTCGTCATCACTGGTGAGGGAAATCAACAACCTTCTATAACTGCCAAGAACATATAATCGGGGAGATAACCTCCGATTCACAGGTTATCAGCCGTAGGACTCCTACGGAGCCTACGAGCGGGTAGCCGCGGGCCTTACAGATGACTGAACAGGATAGCAGTGATAACGCATTTTCTTTCTCTGGACATGCCGTTGCACCAGCTGCCGGCACGCAGTCAAATTCTTCACAGAGTATCGACACTGGTGGAAGCGATGCCTCAGAACTGAGAACGAGCCTACCCAGGCGACCTCTGGTTGCTCCTAGAGGGAGACAAATTTCGACAATGCAAGCAATTGAAGATAGGGACAGCACACCTGGAAAGAGAAGATCATCTGCACGACAATTGTCGCCTCCGATGACTCCAAGGACTAAGGCAAAGACTACGTCGTCGAATCCGCCTTCACCGATTCAGGACGCTACTCCATCAGGGACAGGATCTTATCAGCAAGTGAACGCCCCGTCGAGTGGTAGCGACATCTTCACTGCCTATCAGAGCGAACTATCTGAATACAAAACATCACTGGAAAAGGCTACTGAAGAAGAATCCGTACTTCAGGCAAGATTGACTGAGACGACAGCATATGCCTATCAACAATTTAACTTCCTGGAAAGCACCACTCATCAAGAGATGATGTCGATGACTGAACAACTCCAGATGCTGAACTTCGAGTTACAGGCTGCACAACAAGAAGATGAAGGTGCAACCTACAGGATCGAAGAGTTGGAGAGGTATCAGACTATGTCGAATGAAGCTGCATCTCATTTGGAATTCAAATATTCACGACTACGTTCGGAATTCGATGAACAAATGGGACAAGCGAACGCAATTATGGTACATGTGGGCGCGGATGCGAATGCTCACATCAATCAACTCAGACTGGAACTAGAAAACGCGGAGATGAATGCAAAGCAAGAAGCTCTGGCGGTCGGCTACGCTAATGACCAGACATGTGCCTTACAGATCGAGATGCTCGAGGTTGCCAATCAAAACCAGACAATGAAGCACACCATGGCCATGAACGTTAGACGACTGGAAACTGAGCTCGATGCTGCTGACATGAAGAGGGACGAGATCATGAAGGAGTTCCGTGGTAACATAAGATCTGAACATGACCGTTATGCAGAATGTGAACATCATTTGGCTTTGGAAGAATCACAACTTCGATTGCAGGTGATTCACAATGAGAACTTACAATCTCGACTAGCGATTTCTGAGAGCAAGGTTTCTGAAGAATCTCTAGCTGAAACAAGTGGCATGCGGGACATGAGGATAATGGGACTACGTTCGGAACTACACATGAAACAAAGTCTTTTAGATCGAATGCAACAACAACTGACTGAATCGAAGAATCAATATCATGAACTTTCCTGTCAACAAGCCAGAAGATCCTCACCAAGCAGATCACCGCATGGAGGACCATTATACGAGATGTATATGCAAGCCGTGCGTGAGCGTGACAGCTTGAAGGAATCCAAGGCTGAAGTTGACAAGTTGTACTTGCAAAACAGGACTGAGCTCATTGACACTGAGAACCTGCTCAAAACCTTCCAGCAACATTTCGATGAAACTGGTAAGAAGTATCAAGATGCTCTGAACAAGATCGATCACATGAGTAGCAATCCGAATGTGACGAGTAACTTGTTCGACAGTTTGCACAATGAAATCAATGACAGGGATACAGCTATTGCTCGCCTTCATACTGAACTTGAAGCCCAAAAGGATTCTCTTGAGCGTGCTCACAGGGATGCAGGTAAGTCCATCAAGATGTTGAACGACAGAAGACTCGTGATCAAAGGTGCGACTGACTATTCCATTCCTGAAAGCCACTTGACCGAGATGCATCAATTGGCTAGTGAGCGTTTCGCTGAGGTAGAAGAGATGTCGAGCACCATTGCTGCCCTGAAGTTGGAAAACCAGGCTTATTCTTCTTCATCATTGAATAGACCGACTACATTACATGGGTACCCCAGTAATGCTATGCCTCGGAATGAATGTGAAGAGAAGTGTGCCAAACTGAAAGCAGAGTTGGACGAGATGAAGCAAGAGAGGAACGCTGAAGTTCGAAATCTTCAAGATGAATTGAAGAAGATGGAAGATCGGAAAGACTATTACAAGAACAATTTCTCTCAAGCTGAAGATCGCGCCAACGATGAAGAGCAGGAATACCGAGCAGAAGCTGAAGCCTTCGAGAAGCTCAGGAACGAGTACAACACCAATGTCAAGGAGTTGGAGAACCTTGAGAAGGATAGATCTAAGTCATCCGTATCTCTAAGGGAAGCCGAAAAGATCAGTCTCCAACCTTGGCCTAAGACCACTGAACTTTCATCCTGGAAGGGAAGTGTCGTTCATGAAGTTTGTGTTGCAAGTGGAGATCGAAATTATGAAGATTGGAAAGCGTGGCTAGCTCCGTGTCTCGCAGATCAACCTGACTTGGAAGCTCTGGCCAAAGCACCCGATGTAAGATTCCAATCCATTGATGCCAAGCTTTCCAATGCCTTGAGGAAAGTCATTGACAATGCTGGGGACAAGTCCATGCAAGTGAAGTATGACATGTCTATGAAGAACCAAATGTATGGGAGGAGTGGGGACTTCATCAAAGGGCGAGAACTATTCGCAATGGTCTTGATTAGCTTCAAGTCGCCTGACCACACTGAGGTTCTCTACAACGCCCATCATTTGTACATGTTCAATTACTATGGAGATGACCAACTTGAGGCCTTCTACAACAAGTGGCTTGACATCATATACAACATGAAACATGATGATCTGCCTTCTGAAAATTCCCTGCGTGACACATTGTTCCGGAAGATTGAACATTCAAAGCTTATGGCTTTTGATATCAACCGATACAAAACCTATGATGAAGGGCATCCTGAGAAGACCTATGCTTCCCTAACTGGCATGATCAAAGGATACATAGCAAGAGGAAAGCAAGAACGACTGTTGAAAGATAGAGAACGTGCAGTGAAACTGTCATTGTCCTCTAATAAGACGACACCTGCCCTGGAAGATGCTGACAAACCTGCTGCTCCCATTAAGACCAAGAAGGAGAATGAGGCAGCGGCTTCGTCTACAGGTGATCCTCCCAAACGACCTAAAGCGAAGGCGAAGAGTGAAGCTGCATCAGTACTTCCAACACCTTCTCCGAAATCTCATGCCGACAAGAACAACAAGAAAGGCAAAGGTGGGAAGGGAAGATCATCTTCACCCGTTGATAAGAAGAAGATTTTCTGCAACTACTTCTTCAATAAAGGAGGATGCAACAAGGGTGACAAATGTCTTTACAGTCATTCTCAAAAGGTCTATGATGCCAAGATGAAAGGTAAGAAAGGGAGAAGCGGAAGTCGAGATTCATCAAGGGGGAAAAGTAAAGGAAGTTCATCTTCAGCTGGACCCAAAAAGAAGATATGTTGGAATTGGCAAAAGGGTACCTGCACGTTCGGAAGCAAATGTAAATTCCTACATGCGGATCAATCGCCTTCAGCATCTTCAGAAAGAACCAGCAAGAAGACATCAAAGAAGAAAGCAACTCCCATTACCATTGATTCCTTCTTTGATAGCGACAATGAAGATTCTTTGGATTATACCCCACCGAGGATAGCCAGCGCAAAGAAGTCTTCTGATGTCGCAGGATCTCATTTGATCTGGAACCTGAAGTGCACGAGATTGCAATAGAGAACTACCAGGAGGGATTACCCAAGCGTATGTATCGCGACCCCAACAAGCAGTATGTCTTCTGGAAGGTCGATGATTTGACCGACGATCAGTCCAAGTCCGATAACACACTTGGTTCAGTCCGAGCAAGGGCCAAAGCAATCATCATGGACAGATGCGGACCTCATCGTTTTGTTGATGAAGTTAGAATCATCATTGGCCCCAAGTTCGACATGTTGATCAAGCTGGACGATGATCGTGATGACTTGACTTTTACTGAAGAGCTTGTTGAACACGAAGTTGGAAAATCCCTCATGAAGTCCAAGAACTTGATGTGCATTTCATTACCAGTACAAGCCAAAGATCGAAGATTCATCCTGGATTCTGGCAGCGGACACGATCTGATTTCCGCAAGGAAAGCCGAAAGGATGAACTTGAAGCAAAGAACTTGTGATCCTATCATGTTCCACACCGCCAACGGTTCAACTGCTACTCAGACGGAAGCGGAGATTGACCTGGGAACCTTTGATGTGACATCTCATGCTTATGTACTGGACGACACTCCGTCTGTGATGTCTCTTGGGAAACGATGCATGGAAGAAGGATATTCCTTTGTATGGCCATCTGGTCAAATGCCTTTTATGATTACGAAAGATGGAGAACGCATAGATCTGACAATCCATGACAACATCCCCTATGTTGATCTTGGGACATACGAATGCTCTCCTCATGAATGCCATCATGCATCGAAGATCCATGACCTATTGACACATTCTCAAGTTGGATTCAATGATTTCAACGACATTGATGATGTTGGTCAACCCTCTCGAAGAGTACATCTCGACGGAGAAAGTGGTCTTGAGACATCGACTGAGAACCACAATTGTTCCCGATACGTCAAGAAGCTCAAGAAGAAGAAGAAGAGAAGAGCAATGAACCGGCAAAAACATTCGGCAACTCCTGGAGAAGAGGAAGAACCACCTGAAGACGGCGAATATGAACCTGGAACTCCGTTTGACGGGCCTCCTGGTGACGAGACTGACTTCGAAGATGATGGTCATGGTGCTCCTGAAGACGCCGCTGAAGGTGATGAAGATGACATTGAGATCGATGTTGTCGAGGGTGAGTCCAGGATAGCCAAAAGAGGAACACTCAAGAGAGAAGCCAATAGCTTGAATCACAAGTTGACCCACAGATACAAGAATCCATATTGCGACTCATGCATACGAGCAAAGATGAAGCACTTCAAGACTCGTCGTGGTGCATACAAAAGGGAACTCAAGAAGTTTGGCGACCTCATTACCTTTGATGCAGTAGACACATCCAAAGTCCATGATGACGTGTTGGTCCTCGAGAAGGAAGTGTTGGTTGTCAGAGACTGTTTTACGGGAATAATTGGTGCTTATCCATCTGACCGAATGACCAAGGATGATGTAGTCAGAGCAGTGAAACAGTTCATCGGCGCCAAGAAGGTCAGACAGGCCTACTCTGATCATGCTCCTCAATTCATTGAAGCTATGAATGAGATGAAGATCCCAATTGATCATTCGTTGCCTGGGAGACCTCAAACCAATTCAATTGCCGAGAGGACGAACCAATTTATCCTCACAGCTACTTCTACATGTCTATTGGAAGCTGGATTACCACCTTGTTTCTGGAGAACGGCAATCCTTTGTGTATGTCATCTACTTAACGTAGAACCCAACGATGATGAATTGAGCGCTTGGTGCAAACTCCACGGATCTGAATTTGCTGGCAAACTCATTCCCTATGGTGCTCGTGTGAACTACAAGCCTCCGAAGACCAGAGAAGCAGGACAACTTCATAAGTTCGGACCTGACTCTATTCCAGGAGTGTTTGCAGGGTATCACATTGGTCCAGGGATGCATTGGTCAAGACAATACAAAGTATGGCCTCTGAGTGAATTCGTACATCAGAATCTTGGTGACGATGCTAGCAAACCTGAACACCGTCTTCTCAAACCTCATTTGACCGAGAAGGTCGAGATGGTCACTCCATTGACATTTCCATGCAAGCAAGAGTATGAGAGGGTGAACACCACATTGGAAGGAATGAAAGAAAGAGAAATCCTCGATGGCGATCCTTCCAAAGTGCCTCATGGAGATGATGAAGAACATGACCATGACGAAGACGATGACGAGCTTGATGACGGAGATGACGGTGGACCTGGACCAAGTGGTGGAAAAGTTTCAAAGAAGCCTCTTGATGACTCCGAGGATATCTTCGACAAAGACAAAGATCCAGAAGAGATGACTCTCCAGGAGCTTATCGACGCACAGCCAGACCATTGGAAGTCGGGCAAAGCTGGAGATGGGAAGATATACCTCAATGACGATGGTGAGAAGGTCAAGTTGAACGTCAAGGGTTACCCATACAAGATTGGAGATGACGGTAGACGAATGTTCAAAACGTCATTGCGCCCCAAAGGGACCTATTCTCCTGAAGAATGGCGCAAACTCTCTCAGTCTGACCGGAACACCATCCTCAAAGCCGAGAAGAAGAAGTTGGAGAAGAAAGAGGCCGATGACAAAGCCAAAAGATTGGTCGAAGAAAAGAAGAAGAAAGCAATGAAGAAGGAGAAGAAAGATTCAAAGAAAGACAAGGACGAGCCAAAGTCCAAGGACGATGAAGGTGGTGATGAAAGTAAGAAGGATGACTCTCATTCAAAGTCAAAGAAATCCGATGCAGGTGTTGGTGAAGTTGTGAAGAACAAAGTTACCTTACCTATCACATGTACAAGTACGTATCTTGATCTGTACGACATAGTCGATGATGACGATGTACATGGAAGACGATACATTGATTGTCGAAAAGTGAAGAGGAACGCTGATGCTAGTCCATGTTCCGATGCTTCTACTGATGTCCCGGACGACGAGGAATACCTCACTGAATGGGATGAATGGTCGGAGGTCGAGAGAGGACGTGGCCCAAAAGCACCGTGGAGTGGTGAAGTTTGGAGCACATTGCCAGGTGAGATTTCGAGATTCTCCGTGGCTACGCCAGGCGAATCGACAATGATCAAGAATGGCAAATGTGTTAACGTCAAGAACGTGAAGGACATAGCCACTGATGATGATGAATACATTCCATTCCCAACTATGCCGTGTACTTCTGCATCCAATCAAAGTCACCGAACCAAGATACCATCAGGGGGCCTTGGAAGCAAACTTTTCAACGCAATGGTTTCACGACCTGTGGGCAGAGCTGAAATTGAGTCTAACCCAAAGGCCAAGGAGGCAATGCTCAAGGAGTGGAAGGGCCTTCGTGATCAAGAGGTATTCGACTTTACAATGGTTCGTGAATATGACGATGTTGTTGCAGAGGCCAAGAAGAATAAAAAGGAAGTACATATGGCCAGGGTCCATGGCATATGCGTGGAAAAGAATTACCAGTTGTCTGAAGACAACCCTGGTCGAAAATTCAAGGGAAGAGGCGTTCTACTAGGAAATCAGGTGAAGAATCAGCATTGGGAGGCAGCATTCTTCCAAGACTTGGGAAATTCCCCTGCTTCCTTCGAAGCCTCACGATGGGCCGATTTCTACGGATGTCTTCCTGGACACTCAGTCAAGCTGGCAGATGCGATTCAGGCATACATCCAGGCCAAGTTGAAGGGACCTTTGTGTTGGGTGGAGTTACCCACTGATGCATGGCCTCCTGAGATACAGTACTGGAAGTTTCGTCGCCCTGTCGTAAGACTCGACAAAGCCCTGTATGGACATCCCGATTCAGGCACGATGTGGGAACAACATTGTGACAAGAAAGTTCAAGAAATTGGTTTTAAACCCATTGGAGAGGAATGGCCTTCTATGTATTTTCATGATGAGCTCAAATTGCTGTTGGTAATCTATGTGGATGATCTTAAGCTTGCTGGGCCCTCCGAAAATCTGGCCAAAGGTTGGGAAATGCTGCGCACTGTTTTGCGCATTGAACCCGAAACCGACTTGGGACTTTACTTAGGATGTGTTTTATCCCAAGGTGAGACCCAATTGCATAATGGTAAGAAAGTCAAGACCATAACTTATAACATGGAAGGATTGTTAAAGTTATCGGTGGAAAAGTATCTTGACATCATTGGTAAGGACACAAAATTGAAAAAGGTATCAACTCCAAGCCTTCCAGAGGAAACGAAAAGCAGCCCGTATCGAGCTCCTTCCGATGGAAAACGCAGAGTTGAGTGTCCGTGGTGTGCACATTCCTTCGATCCAGACATGCCTGCTCTCTCCGAGACTGGCAACTCACGTCCTGGCCAAGACAGTGAGACACTGAGCCGAGGGAATCTAGCTCCGCATGCAGCTAGTGTGCTTATGAAGCTGCTGTATGCAGCCCGCATTGCGCGGTTTGACCTTTTGAGATCCATCAATGCATTGGCACGTAATGTGACCAAATGGACAAAGGATGATGACGCCCGTCTTCATCACCTAATGTGTTATGTTAATTCCACATTGTCCCTTAAAATGATAGGATGGGTCGGAGACAAAATCGAAGATTTATCGTTAGGACTATATTTGCAGATGCGGATTTCGCTGGATGTGCCCAATCCTTGAAATCAACTTCAGGATCGCACTTACAAGTCCAAGGTAAGTTCACAAGATTCCCACTTGCTGGTGGAAGTAAGCGACAAGGGTGTGTTAGTCAGTGTTAGTCATTCTACCCCCGAAGCTGAAATTGTGGCTGCAGATACTGCACTTAGGACTCTAGGAATTCCCGCATTAAGTCTGTGGAAAGTCTTAGCCAAAGTTTTTCCTCAACTCCTGTTTCATGACGATAATCAAGGTATGATTGGTGTTGTCAGATCAGGACGGAATCCAACCATGCGTCATTTGGAGCGCACACATGGTATTTCCATTGCCTCCATGCATGAACATTTCCAAAAGGATCATTTTGTACTGATCTATGAAATTACAGCCAAAATGGCAGCAGATATCCATACTAAAGGGTTCAAGAATCCCATGGCATGGAAGAAAGCTTGTATGCTAATCAACTTGTTGGAACCTCAGGACTTGCAGAGCAAAGAAGTATTGGACATGTTGCAGCCAAGCACCGATGTCGATATGACTACTCGCCAAGTTTTCCAATCCAAAACTGAGGACATCCCAAACTTCCCATACACGGAAACCCCTATTTTGCCGAAAGAAGTGTATAGGAAGGGTTTGACTAGTAAAGAGAAGCTACAATACTTGCCAGGTATGGATCCCATTTTTGTCGTCAAGCAACCGGTGTTTTATCGTCCTAAGCCACCCGGCTTGATCGTGCCGCCAGATGTATTGAGATCCACATGGATTCTTCTCAATGGTGCGTGGACAAAGGTCGAGCACCGTGCATCTCCACCAGAGCAGGCTATCAGATTTGATAAGTGGGTTGAACGAGCGTGTTTTCAATATCATTCGCCCAACAAGCAGCCGTTGATCCCGGACACTGTTTCACAATCCGCTTCAACGACCTCAACCCACCGGGTGATGTCGTCAAAGCACGTGCATGCCCCGCCTGCCCACTCGAGCTCACTACGTGACTCGTGTGCGTCAACACCACATGACCGTGTACAGCATCCGACCGATTCACCAATGCTGATGTTCTCGGTTGATGCCTTGTTTTTAGATGCACAGACATCACCGTCTCAACATCCGAAATCCATTCACCAGTGCCTTCAGCCAGCCACACGTGTGATCAACACGCTTATGCGCCTTGTTCATGGGGGGAGTGAGGGTGAAGGATGGCATTCGCACAGTGAAAAGGGACACCCACAGTCAACTTCAACACCTGGCCTATGTCATAAGCATCCGGAATTGGACATCAATGATAATATTCCGTTTGTAAAATCCACCCGAAAATCCCAAGTGTTAGGTAAGAAAAATGAAGACCATTGGCAGTGGGATGGGAAAGAGACATTGATCCGAATTCACAAAACGCCTAGAAGGCAAAACTTTGTGCCACAGGATTGCGAAGACTGTCCCTGTGACCCTAGGATCATATGTGATGAAAGGGAAACTGAACAAAAGTTCAAAACCAACACTCGAGTGATCAAAGACATATGGAGATTCAAGGGCGACAATCATGAATCAACAAACAAGTTGAATGAGTTTTGGACAGGAAGATCGACATTCAAGGTGCTCGCCAATGCTGAAGTGATCAATGGAGGTAAGAACTGTAAAGTGAGTCAGGGAGTAATCACACTCTGCACCAATTGCAATGACGTGAATACTATTCCCATCACTGATGTTTTTGTCCCCTATCAATATCACATTGAAGTAGGCAAACATGAGGTTGACCATCCCAAAGTGTCGGTAATCCTTTGGAGAGAAAAGAAAAACAGAACTTTGGAATTTCAATTTTCCAAATCACCTTGTGACTTGATGACATCAAAGTATGCGAAGTTTTCCCTTGCAATCAATTTGATCGAAGTTCCTCAAGCAGTCCCATGCTTCGTCTTGTTATGTTCGGAAGAGAGAAATTGGTTTACGTTCTTGCAGAACAAAATGAAGGACGAAATGAAGTTTCATGTCGTGCCAATCACTGAAGATGACGACATGCTCTCTCCGTACGGAATCAGTAAAGCAAGGCGATGCCTTCGGACCAAACTTGATTCAGTGTTCTTTGCAGGTCCATGTACAGGAGGTTCACCATGGAACCGAATCAACCGATGGGTAAGCGAAGCAACGACACAACTCATCGAAGCAAAGAAGCAGATCTTCTGGGCGATGTGGGAAGTGTTTACATCAGTGCTAAGTGAACTTATCAACATGGGATCACCAGCCTTGCTTGAGTTGCCTAGGGGTTGTGACTATTGGAAGGACCGTAGAATGACTGACCTTGTGGAAGGAACCGTATCTCATGAGCACAAATTTGATGGATGCATGTATGGCTTGAAATCACAGTTCCAAGAGACTCCCAAACCAATCAAGAAACCATGGAAGATTGTTACATGGGGGGTGTCTTTTCCAAAGCTTCATAGAAGATGTGATCGCCGTCATGACCATGCTGAGTGTGCCGGTAGGGAAACTCGCATTACTCAAGTTTACACCAAGTGGATAGCCAAGATCATCATGAATGGAATCAATGATCATGTAACCAGGAATAGTCCATTTGTGAACGTCAGAGTGATGAAACGTTGGAAGCCGCTTGCATGTGATGAACAACTGAAAGCTGAAATGTCTCGTGATTCCGAGAATGTCCGCAGTCACCCAATCAAGTCGGTGGCAACATCCGTTTGTGCTACTCGAGAGCTCGACGCCATTGACCATTCGTTCGAGCGATCGCTACTGCACTGGTGCTTTTCGAGATTGACATCAACTTCGGTTCTTTCTTCGTGGCACTTTTCATTTTCGTGTCGACCGCTTTCTGAATTCGACTCCGATTGGTTGTTACGAGACCTACGGTTCGTACAACTATTTCCGCTGCTCGAGCTGTTGTTACGAGACCTACGGTCCGTACAACTTTCTTCTGTACAAAGCGGGATGGCCGAAACCCATGATCTGAACTCAGTAGGGCAATTCTCCGGAAGCCGAATCACCGTTGCATTACGAGTGCTGAAGGGATTGTCTGAAGGAACCATTGCAGCCAAGACTCCATCACCATTCCGAGACACCCGAGGCTCGAATTTTCGCCTGATCTCAGATGAGGACACAGCCAATCAATGGATTAGATTTGGCATGCCGCCTGCAGTTGTCTACTCAGCCTACTTCGCGAACTCCAGGCACACCAGTGAAGCGACTGCCCAAGCCCTGGAAGTAGCCTACAAGTTGTTGCAGAGAGCGCAGGACATCGAGAAGAAGTGTTCCGGATGGGAGTTTTTGTCAAAAGGGTCGAGATTCGTGAAGGTCTTTGCCAGCAGATGCCCATATGAAGATGCAACTATGGGACGCTTCATGGACAAAGAGATCTACGACAGACTTGATGAGCTCTGGATCGTATTGTCCAAAGGACACTTTCCCGAACCTTTTGATGATCAAGCCACTGCTGCAGAGACTGAGGCGAAGATCCGAAGCATGAAACAAATTTATCGAGGAACACCATCATTCAACACAGATCCAAGTGCAACATCCTGGCTAGCTGTGACAAGGACCGCCGAATACTTCAAAGTCATGGACGAGTTGACCAAGGTGAATCCGAAGTCTCCATCTGACAATGATAGCTATTTGACGGCAATGAAGCACATGGTTGAGATCCAGATGAGACACCTAGGACATGCATTGAGGTATCACAACGAGCAGAACCCATCGAATCAGATCATCTTGCAGGATGTGATGAAAGATGTGATCGCATTTGAAACCAACCAACCGAAAGGAAGGAGTGCAGCCCAGAATCATTTCTTAGGCTTGTTAGCCCTCGGCACGACACTCGAAAGACACAAGACCAGCGCTCGAGGAGATGGGAATTTGTCGAAGGTAGCAGAATTATCCGAGATCCAGTTCTCGATCCTCAAAGTCTTTGACATCCCTCAAGGAATCCTGATCGGGCATGGTTACAATGTCTCGATTGCCGATGAAGGAGCCAGGTACACTGAGAAAGAAAGACGTCATGCCTGCCATAGCTCCCTCAAAGATTTCACCACCGTGATGACCGAGACTCAAGCTGGAACGGCTGGAGGCATGCACAATTTCGACAACTGGGATGTTCCCCTGAACTTCAAAGATGGACGAAGACCCGACGAAGTCGACTTCTGGAACAATGAGGAACCTTCATGGGTGAATGATGACACATCAACTGGACCGAGTGCTCAGAGTACATCCGCTCCTACCGTCGACCCATGCAGCTTTCCGATCTGGACCTGGAGCGACATCTCAGGGTCGTACCGAACCAGAAAGAGATGAAAATTGGATTCCAACTGAAGACTGGATGAAGAGGAGGAAACCTTCAACCGTGGAAGTGCGTCTCCATACTGCCGAAGATTATGCACGTGAAGAACAGAGAATTGCATTCTTGAGATCCGGCAAAGACTTTGTGCTTTCCATCGTAGAGGGTCCTCACACTATACTCACAAGTATGGAACCAATTTGATCTGGAAACAGTATTTGAGAAGATTGACATTTCATGCTGCTCTGTCTTTCAACATGCTGACAGAAGGACAACTTGATTCCCACATGATCAATGAGAGCGACTACGAATGGTTGAAGCTCTACCACTACATCATCACGACCACCGAGTTTGTCAGATGCAAAGGATATCCAGTGACGGAGGTCCTAGCTATGCTGACATTGGGCATTGAAGATACGGTGGAGGGCGAGATTCGAATCAAGCTCAAGAAGTTGGGAAACAAGATTGGACAGTTCATCATCGGGAAGCCTTGGACGGACCAATGGGACGAATTGGGAGGACAAGTGAGAAACAACAAAGCCCTCATCTTGACGGATTTGACCTACCAAACGAGATCTAGCTCGAGAATCATCAATGACATTGAGGCTGGACTCAACAACATGGGTCTTTCGTCCATCAAGGTGTACCAACTTCCCTATGAATCCCTGGAGAAGCCCGAGGATTTCTTGAAACTGGCAACGAAAGCATTGACTTTCCTACGAACCAACGCCAACACGTTCTCAGGTGCTACTGTTCACATTTGGATCTCTTTCGCAGCATTATTCAGAGGACAAAATCGCATACTGATGCCAAATGCAGACTTCATCATCAAATTGGCGGAGATCATCACAGATATCAGCCAAGCAGCACCTCTTCCAATTTTCGTCAACATTCTGAAAGACGCCCGGTTTCTTGGGTCCCAATCTTCGATTGTATCCATGGCCGAGGAGCTTGCAAGAATCTTGAGGGAAAAGGGCATCATTCACTCCACCAATGAAAGATTCTGGAAACAGATATATGCTTGTGGACGTGAGCCTTTCTATTGGAAAGAAGGTGAAGGCAAGGAAGTCATTTGGGCTATGCTTGAAGAGTCACTGATGCGACAGAAGGTCTTCTATGGATCATGATACAGTCCATGACCTGAATGAAGAATGCGTCCATGTGAAGAACACCGGATTTGACATTGAAACCATCAAACGATGCACAGAACATCCACGAATTGTTCCCAGCATTCGTGCTGGAGAAATAACAGATGCTCAAGCTGGATCGGCAAACATCATCGGAGGGATGAAGCACATGAAAGATTCGGTCCAGAGAAAAGCATGGTCAGACATCCGACGAGGAGTATTCACCCCGGAGCCCCTGACAGATGTGGATGAGCATTGGGTTGAGGTGACCGAAGATTCCGAATTGATGTGCGATGTGTGCAAAGGATTTCATCAAAATGATTCGAGATTGAATACCTGCACTAAGAACCGCACAAGATGTCTGAACTGCGCAAGCAACTGGACAAGAGCGGCAATCTACGGAACCGAAGACATTGGGATGGATGAATTTTCACAGGATGCAAGAGTAGCTGCAAGATTGCTCAACATCTACAACGAGTGCGTTGACTGGAGAGAAATGGAAGCCGAAAAGGACCTCCGTGGATTTTTGGTTACTGCGACACTTGCGATGCTATCAGGATACAGGACGACAAGCGATGTTCTCAAACAGGTATCACATCGAGGTGCCATCCGCATGCCTGCATACATGGTGAAGGGAAAATGCAGACGAGACCTGTTGCCCCAATTCAATGTGCAACGTGAAACTCGTACAGAGGATTGCGGAGGTGGATCACACCGAATTCGATGGTTTTACAGACTGCTTTGGGATGGTGGAAACGTCGCTTATCATGACTACATGAAGACCGTATTGACCAAGGAGGAGATCGCATCCATGCTCAATCCAACCGCGACAGCTGAGTATGTCGGCGACATTTTCGAATTCTGGCTTGGGATGCTTGACCTGGGTATTCAATTCCCTACTATGTTTGGTGGATGGGGGGCAAACCTTGACAGTTGCCTCGCAGGACTGGAAGAATCATTCTGGCTCTTCAGCAGTTCATGTCGACCTACCGACACCATCAACACGAAGCGAAACCGATCCAGGAAAGCATACATCCCACCGGTCGAGAACGATATGGTGACAACAGTCTTGAAAGAAGCGGGAATCTTTGACCTACTCCTGCAGAAGAAGATCACCAGAATGCCGGTGCTCCCGGAAGCCAACTACGATGACCATCCTGAAATGATTGAAGTCTCATCAAGCGATGAGGAGGAGGATGAAGTTGGTGAGCCTGAAGAGGAGACCACGACGCCTACGGCGCGGGGCCCTCGAGCAGAACAGACTTCAGGAGAAACTGATGCCGGAGCTGGTGACATCGAAATTGAGGAGGAAGAAGAGGACATGGGGGGCCAACCTTCGGAAGCGAAGAAGCGCCGAACTGAGGTGCGGAACATCCGTGAGCGATTTGAGAAGCTGATTGCCGACGCATCAAGTGTTCAATATTGTTTCATTTGTGGTGGAATGCATGACATTGATGAATGTACCACACCAGATGACGAGAACATGAAGGACACCCTATGGCGCATGAGATTGATCATGGACCAGAAGTCCAAATCCCCATCGTCTTCGGAAAGATCCAAAGCTGCGACAAGAGGCAGAAAAGACAAGCTCCCGAAGAACGTCATGCCACGAGGAAAACGTTGGGGAAGAACCAGATTCACTGAGAAAGAAGAGGTGACCAAATGCTTCTACAGTCAGTCAGCCTTTATGTACGACATTGGTGATCGTGAAGAAGGAGGACAGTACTTAGTGAATGGCGTCGAAGTCAACCCAATTAGCCGAGGTGTGAAGAATCGTCACGAGCTTGATGTGCTGATTGAACGTGCGGCTGAGGAATCCCCGCCTGTTTTGCCGACCATTGAGGAGCTGAACGCTTGGAACCCCATTGATCATGATGCATATGTGAAATGGCTTACTGAAGAAAGAAAACAGTATGGAGACAACTGGAATTTCAAGTACATCCAACCATTTACACATCGCCACAATATCGGCACATTGCAACTTGCTCGCATCAATGGAGAAGAATATCTTGGATATGGATGGAGTAATGTGCATCGATATGGCGAGAATGAGTGGATGGGCAACAAGTGGGAAAATCCGCAATGGATAGTCGAATTGTCGAAAAGATTCAATGCAGCGCTACGCCACTCCGTGCGTTGCGTCAAGGACAATCGAAATCACCGTGGACTACCATGCGATGAAGCAGGTTGGGTCAATGTCGAGTCGATCTTGAAGTACGACAACATCTGGAGAGATCAACATACATTGGCTGGAACGACCCACGTCAACTACCCAATACTTGTTGAGAGGTGGAACAATTTCCAGAGAGTGATCTTCACTGAGTACAAGCAAACGAAAAGAATCCGAGCCCAAGTGCTAGGACTCAAGGTCACAAAAGGTGAGCTGGAATACGTCATGAACAACTTCAATGATGGATTGACCTCGAGACTTGAACGACACACACTGAGGTTGGAGATCGGCACAGCAGAACGAGAGATTTGGCTATGGCCGGTGGCAATCCGTGCCCCTATGGCACATTCAAGAGTTCAAGGCGGTGTGCACATCGAAGACAAGAAGACTTCCTATCAGATGAACCCTGGAGTCGGATACACTCTTGGAGGAGGATTTCACTGCACCACTTTTGACAACATCGCTCAAATCTTCAGAGAAGGACTACGTCCCGGAGGAGGAGGCGACCGCATCAATACGTTCTTCGTGCCATTCGCACCGTGGGACGTGCGAAGTCAGACGGTGCTGAGGTTCAGAAAGATTGAACAAACTGATCTTGTCTACATCTACATCACGTACGATTCCATCGCCAAGTTCTCCCCTCGATTGTCAGCAGACGGACACATTTTGGTCCAAGAAACAATTCCATTCGAATCATTCGATGCAGTTTGGTACTATGATTGGAAGGAAAAGGACTACTACCGTCTCATGATCACAAAGGGAAAAGATCAACTTGTACTTTCTGTGCAAGGAGCAAGGAGGGTGGCCACCATTGAACGATTTGACAAACTCATTGGGAACATTGTGCCTTATGAATCATCACCCGATCTGAACGAACTTCGAAAGCTTGTCGATATCAAGACCGGTCACTTCAGTCATGCTCACAGATTGTTCCCTGGACATCCGGATTGGAACGATGCAATATCATTGTTAGCAGTCACTCATCATCCTAGCAAGGAGGACCATCGACTATGCCCCGCATGTCTGATGGAGACCCCTGCACCATTATCGATTTGCGTGATGTGCAAAGGATTTTTGGTAAGTCATGGATGGAGGAAGCGAATCAAGATCACCGTGGCTACTGTACCAAGTGCCGAATCACGTCCTCGAGAAGAAGATCTCAAAGACCATGTCAAGAAAGCATGGGACGAAGTGAAGATCGATTTGACAGGTGAAGATGATGACGACGAGCTGATGCAAGATGATGATGACGTCACCATGAAGAGTCCAGGACAAGAACCTCAACCAGAAGAAGAAAATGATGATCAAGCCTCGAAGAAGGGCAACATCAATGATGAGAGAAGAGACTTCAGAGAACAAGATGAGGTCGATAAATTTCTCAATGAGGAAGGAAAACAAACTGATGAGAACGACGATGAAGAAATAGAGGTCGATGAAATTAACATCGAGGAGTACGAGGCTGGAGAGGCTCATGATGCAGTAGTTGAGTACCCCAAGTGGCTGAAGAGGATTGAGTTTGGATCAAAAGTCCTACCAATCGAGCCTTGTACAATTGGAGATGCTCAGCCGGAGCTCATCAAAATCCTCCTGTTGCAGATTGGGTTGCATATCGTCAGGATCTACAGACTATTCCAACGGAACTTCTGTGGAGACATTGAGACGGCATGGAAACACTTTCAACAGAACCAGAAATTCAGGATGGACTTGGATTCAAGAGTGCCATACCTAGGTGAGGATGAAAATGGTGAACTCATCGAACCAACTACACAACAGATGAAAGAGCTCTACCAGGAAATCGGCCGACCACAACACAAGGACGACATCGAGGAAGAGGGATTCGTCAATGCATACTATGGGGCAGTGGTACTCAAACGACTTCTCGTGTATACCCTTGAATGCGGTTACACATATGAAGACTTGCAAAATATCTTCTTCGATGAAGAGATGGAGAAACTGTCGAAACATGACTCAACAAGGGATGAGATGAGAAAGACCACAGCCGCCCGCGAAGCCCTTGACCGACAAGATGTCCTGGTCAGAAGAATCATTGCAGGTGCATACAGAGTGAATGCTGTTTATTTCTTCAGGAACGTCGACTTTCAAGACACGATCACACTGAACCCAGTTGACATTGTGTGTGCTCTTCGACCTGCACTTCGAAGAATTTCAGTTTTGCATCTGATCCTTCAAAATGGCCGACAATTGCCACGACCCCTACTCCAGAGACTGTATGATGCAATCAATGACTACAACAACATCAAGCAGCGGGATGATCAACGACCAAGATGGGGCATCCACATGACAGAAGCCCACTTACTTGCGATTGCTGACACCCCGGTTCCTGCCGATCGTGAACGTGCTAACCCGGCCGCTGGCAAATCGAAAGCAGCCCCGAAGGCAGCACCAGCACTGGGCAGAGTGCCAAAAGCGAAAGCATCATCATCAGCAACATGGAGAACCGTCGAAGCCGCTCCTCCGCCAAAACAAGCTCCAGTAACCCCGCCACAGAAAGGTGGAAAAGACCAAGGGAAAGGTGGAAGATCTTATTCGCACCGTGGTGGCGACTGGAACCAACATGGATACTATGGATGGGGATATAGATGATAAATCGATATGACCTCTGCATAGGTCCTGATTGAACCTGGCGAAGCGAGGCAGCAATCATTGCTCGAGATTTATCTCTACTTCATTTCGAATGATTTCTGAGAGGACTCTGAGCCGGCTAATTTAGAACCATTTTTTTTTTGAACATCATTGCACGAGACGCTGAGTTTCTACAGCGGTCTACATCTCAACCGACGAAGGAACGGGAAGGTAAACTTCTAGTTCCATAGTCATCTTTGTGTTTCGATTTTAATTCGCATGCTTGAGTGGGATTCCATGCTGGCTACGCCACATCGGATGAACCTCAATGCTGTACACCGACTACGTCGTGTCAGCACGCACGTGAACAGAACCCTTTTTTTTGTTTGGTAGAGATCGTAGCAAGCCGCCATGTAGATATGAAGTTCTGAACGGACTTTAGCTCTCCATAATTCAATAAATGAACAGCTGCAGATGTAGTGGATCGATTTAAGGGACACTCCTTTGCGCGTGGCCAACAAAGTTGGCCATGCGTGGGGGGTGCGAATGGGATGTAGGCTACGGCATGATGTATATTCCCAATGTAAATAACCTTTAATCGTCCACGGCCAAGGGTCGCATGCACTTGCCACCTTTGGCTCAAGATGCTGCCAGCTCCACGTGAAAAGAATGCAATGCCGAAACCGTTGTTCGTTCGTCATCACTGGTGAGGGAAATCAACAACCTTCTATAACTGCCAAGAACATATAATCGGGGAGATAACCTCCGATTCACATATACCAGTAGTACCGCACAAGGCGGTGGCGGAAGTTTCAAAAATAGGAAACCTATAGGAGAGATTGGTTGTTGTGAATCACGGATGGCAGGGCGAATCCACTTTCTCTGACTTTCTACCTACCTACCTACCTACCTACCGACCTACCTACCTACCTACCTACTTCCAAACTATCTATCTATGTATCTATCTATCGGTCTATCTATCTATCTATCTCTCTCTCTCTCTCATCTACTTACCTATCTATCTATCTATGTATGTATCTATCTATCTATCTATCTATCTCTCTCTCTCTCTTTTAGCTGTCTATCTGTCTAGCTGTCTATCTGTCTATCTATCCATCTATCTGTCTGTCTACCTGTCTGTCATTCAGTGTAATGTGTGTAGTGTATTGTAGTGTAGTGTAGTGGAGTGTAGTGGAATGTAGTGTAGTGTAGTGTAGTGTAATTTAGTGTAGTGGAGTGTAGTGGAGTGTAGTGGAGTGTAGTTGTGTAGTTGTAGTTGTAGTGTAGCGGAGTGTAGTGTAGTGCAATTTTTGTGGTAAATGTTCATCACTGTTGGCCCCTACATTTTTTTTTGTTCCAATGCATTAATGTATTCCAAAATCATCCAAAATCACACTGTGAATGTTTTTCCTTCATTTTTATGATTTGTGGTAACTGTTCGCTCCTTTGAAATGGATAGTCTACAGTCTCCTCTGTTCTATTCCACAACAAAAGTAAATCGTTTTGTTTGAATGTGTTCCAAAATGTCAAAAGCATCCAAAATCACACTGTGAATGTTGTTTTTCCTTAATTTGTATCGTTTGTGTAATGTGTCACTGTTCCTTCCTGTGAAAATGAGTCTACTCTGCTCTATTCCACAACAGAAACAAAATGTGTGTTTCAATCAATTTCAATGAATTCCAAAATGTCCCAAAGCATCCAAAACCACACTTTGAATGCTTTTGATGCCTGAAATATTCATTTTTGTTTTTTTTGGTAAATGGTCATCACTGTTGGCTCCTTTGAAAATGAGTCTACCTTGGTTTATTCCACAACAGAAGCAAAATGTTGTTTTCATCTGTTCAAAAGCATATAAAATCACAATTTTAATGCTTTTTGATGCTTAAATTACTAAAATTACTCAGTTTTGTGTTTTTTTGTTAAGTTGAAAATGTTTTTACCCTGCTCTATTCCAGAACAGAAGCAAAATGTTTGATTGATTTTCTCACAAAAAACAAAAAACATCAAAATTACATGATTTTATAGCTAAAATGATGCTCAAATTGCCTGAAATGAAGGAAATTCAGATCATGAAAAGTGGTTTTTCGACCAAAAATACTAATCTGGTTCTTCTTCAATTTCGACACTGAGAGCTCCTTAACTGCAGTTGCCAATCCTTAACTGCAGTTGAAAAAATTTCTCGCTTGAATTCTGAAATTTAGCACATTGTGATGCCAAATGTTCAAAACTTAGTTTTTCAAAATTTCAGTTGCCAAAAGTTTTTCACACATGGATTGGTAGCTTTGAATTAGTATCCCTTTGCTGCATCTCAGGATCATCCTTCGTGGGCTCCACCAAGTCACTTCTCAGTTGGAGGCTCTGCTGGTGTTGCAGCGACTGCTGGTGAAGTTCCAAGTTGTGCTGCTGTTGCACTTGGAAAATCGTCTGTCGGACGGCCTCCTTCGCCCGGATGGCCTGTGCCAGCTCGCGCCTTTCCTGGAAAGCGTTGTGCTTGTGTCCTTTGCCTGTTGTTCTGTTTTGTGCCGGGGTGCGTGGGGGGGGGGTTCGGCGGTAACCCGCCAGATGCTGGTTTTGCCGTTGCTCCCGCCGGCGGTGTTGCTGGTGCTGGCATTGGCATGGCCTTAGCCTTGGGTGCTGCTGGTGCTGCCGGTGCTGCTGGTGCTGGTTGTGCGGCTGGTGTTGCCCTTGCTGCCGGTGTTGCTACTGGTGGCATTTTTGCCTCCGCCGCCGCTAGTGCTGTTGCCTTAGCCCTATTAATAAGGGGTGCTGGCAGCCTCGCCTTCACCTTCTCTGGTGCCATTGCCATGGTCGTGGCACGTCGTGTGAGTTGTTTGAAAGTTTGTATGTGTGTTTGTGAGTAGTAAACTGATAGATGGATATTTTGTATGCGAGAGTTATATACTATGTAAAAAATAGAAACATATACATATATATATATATAATATAATATTATACTATGTAATTGTTGACGCTGAAAGAGTGTCTCTGGTCAAAACCACCATCAAAAGTTTGATTTCACTCAGAGCAAAGTCTCGCAGATAAATCACAAATCACAGTCTCTTGTAAGCATGATGACGCTCACCCTCTTAGCAGCAGCAGCAGAAGAAGCAGCAGCAGCAGCAGAAGCAGCAGAAGCAGCAGAGATCAATCACGATCACAGGCGGCTGGCTGCGCCATGTCTCACAACACATCACGCACACAGTACCCCGCTGGGCAAAAAATATGTGGCAGCACTGTATCTTGGGGAAGACGCTGTAAAAATGTCTACAAAATTAGGCTTTGGGGCAAGACTGTCTTGTGGAGACGCTGTAAGAGTGTCCGTGAAACAATCGCAATTAGACATGTCAGTTGCATTCAGTTTTCTGAAATCAGTGCTGCCCAGGTACATGCTGACTCTTCTGAAGAACATCTCGGTGCACTCCTCAGAGCATAATTATACCATTGAAAGATACTGAAAATCATGTTTAATTGCCATGTGCCAGCCACTCTTACAGCAGCAATTCAATGCTTGCCAAGAACGACACTCAGGTTGCAGCCGTTGTGCTTGTGTACGTATACTATTTTTTTCTATTGTATAAATCTCAAAAACATAGAATGTCATATCTATATAGCCATGATGCACCTTGCTTTCCAGCCACTCTTACAGCGGCAGTTCAATGCTTGAGTCATGTTTAATTGCCATGTGCTAGCCACTCTTACAGTGGCAATTCCATGCCTGTCAAGAACGACACTGAGGTTGCAGCCGCTGTGCCTGTATACTTATACTATACTCTTTCTATTGTATAAATCTCAAAAGCATAGAATGTCATGTCATTTCATGTCTATATAGCCATGCTGCACCTTGCTTTCCAGCCACTCTTACAGCGGCAATGCGATGCTTGTCAAGAACAACACTGAGGTTGCAGCCATTGTGCCTGTATACTATACTCTTAATCTCATAAGCATAGATGACGGGATGGGGGATGATGGGAATAGGGGTGGGTTGGTGATGGGGTGGGATGGTGATATGGGATGTGGATGGCGGGATGTGATGGGTAGTGGATGGTGGTGGGGTGGTCTTTGATTTATTATATAGGTTTTATAGCTGGATATTGCCGCTGACCCCGCCCCTGAACATGATTTGAAAGATCTTGAAGCTTCCGGACTCTTGGTCTTCTCTCAGTGCAGGTTGTAGGTCCAGACGCTTTTACAGCGCCCTTCAAGTCCAACCCTTGCAGCGCTCTTACAGCGCTGTTTGGACATTTTTACAGCATCCGGGGATTAGCACTTTTACAGCGCTGAGAGCCCCCTCCGCTTGGACACTTTTACAGCATCCGGGGATTAGCACTTTTACAGCACTAAGAGCCCCCTGAGCTTAGTCCACCTAGTTTTTGAGACGAGCGACCGAAGACGATGAAGATGACCTGAGAGTTCAAGAGTGAGCACCGCACAGGAAATAAAACAATGTGCCACCATTATCGAACACCTTTGGAAAGTATGTAGCAATACCAATACCGATGTCTCAGTTCCCTGTCATTATCTTTAGACCTATATATAAAATTGTTTGGCCAAATTTTTGGAAGCCACTTTTACAGCGGCAGCAAACTGTGGAGACTGTTTTCAATTTGGAACCCACTTTTACAGCACCAATAGCAAGATGCAGCAATATAAGTTCTCATTGCCAGCACAAGTTGCAATCGAGATGCGGTCCAAAGCACACATGGCTTGAAGGCTGCAGGTCAGCAGGAAACAACGAAATCAAACATAATAATACCCACTGAATCAATCTGATTGTTTTTTTTTGCCTTACTGTATTTGTTTGGTCGCCCTGACCCCCCCTCCTTCAACTTCTGAGTCTGTCCGATATGGGCTGCAGCATCACAAAAGATCAATGTCCCCTGTGGTGGCAGGTTGAAAAGAAGCAACCAAAAATGACCACTGAAATCTTTGAAACTCCATAGTTACCTATTATGTACATCAGCGCCAAACAAACAAAATGGATACTTCTACAGCATCCGGAAGAATCAAAAAAAAGGGCGCCGCAATATGAACTATGATACAGGAAGCGACCGGCAGTTAGAATATGATCCAAAGGAATCCATGGATATGGATTGGCGTCCAGATAATAGCATCCATACCAATTTCGTCCCCGGGGAAAATGCAGTTAGAATTTCAAAAATACAACAATAGTTAGAATTTATATAAGCAACATATACACCGGTGAAATCTGCCATAGCGTTTTTTAGCCCTGGCACCAACTCACAAACATAGCATCTGGCTACGTTGTCAACCCTGGGGATTTGGAGAAAGTGATCATTTGGGTGATTTCTGCCAACACCTGCTAACATAGCCTCTGTTTCCGTTCTCCCAATGTTTGGCATTCCCCAGGAAGTGGGTAAAAGAAATGTACCAGAATAAGCTAACATAGCTGTCTAGAGTCTAGAGACTTGTCACAGCTTGGAACCACCAAATGGAAAGTGCTATGTTAGCATCAAACTCCACGGAAAACATGCTTTAGAAAACAGGAAACCGAACACATCAATCAATCAATCCAGAATGAAAGTACCCCTGGTTGCTATGTTAGGTTGTCTCTTTTGAGTCTCCAGCCGACCAGATCAAACCACAACTGTTTTTGGATGCCTTCCTGGGGCTCACCCTTACTGGACCCAAAAAAGCTTCAAAACCAACAATTTTACATAATAGATTGAATAAGGAAAAAACTCCTGGTCGATGTTGCCAATCTGGCTACTTGCTGCCATGATGATTATGATGTACTATTGGAGGTTTTGGGAACCCTGGGCAAATGCTATGTTAGCAATCCTGTTGCCAAAACTTTAGTTTTGGATTGAAAATCATGACTGGCACAACTGTTTTTGGATGTCTTTGTGACTCTTTGTGGGGTGAACTCTTACTGGACCCCAAAAAGCTTCAAAACGAACAATTTTACATAATAGATTGAATAAGGAAAAAAATCCTGGTCGATGTTGCCAATCTCGCTACTTGCTACTAGGAAGTACGATTGAATGTTTTTGGAACCATATATTGGTGGAAAGGCTGATGAACGCGCGCACAAACGAACGCTAACAAAGCAGTTCCCGATTGAGCCTACTTGATGCTTCACACGCGCCAAGTTAGCACCAAAATGTCCATGTCACACCATGTGTTCCCAACGCCAAGTTAGTTGAATCTCAGCCCCAAAACCCAAACACTAACATAGCAAAAAAAACAAAAAACTTTCAACAGGCAAGATTTCACGAGAGTATATATTGTACAGTATAGGATCATACATAAAGTGAATGAACATGTTAGTATCGGCCGGTATGTGTCAGAAACCTGTTGCAATTGAACATTAGTTTGTACAATATCACTAGTTTGCAATGTGGTTGGGAGAAACTGATGCAGATAGAATATAGAAACTAACCATAAGAAACATCTATCAGTCTCAATGTTTTGCAGATAAACAACTATATGAACAATTATGAGAAACGACCAATATATAACAAATGATAACAAATGTTTTTTCGAAAAAACAACAACACCTTTGGATGCAACCCATCCATCAACTCGTGTGCACTCTCGGGTGTGTGCGCATGATGCAACGCACAGTACAATACGGGTAACGCGAGTAACCTGATACATATGAACAATAGTTTGTCCAATATCGCTGGTTTGCACAAAGGTTGGACGAAAGTCATGCAGTTAGAATATGGGAATGAATGCAGGTTCGCAGTTCGCACCATCTCACTGCCATACTTCAAGCAGGCAATTGCAACCAAACAACCTGACAGTATACAAATTGAGACAATGCAACCCATGTGGTGCAACCCAAACATCCAGCAAACATCAGCACGTATTTGTTCAATACCACTGGTTTGCACGAAGGTTGGAAGAAAAACATGCACTTAGAATATGGGAATGAATGCAGGTGCGCACCATCTCACAGCTTTATTTTTAAGCAGGCAGTTACAACCAAACAACCTGCCAGTATGCAAATTGTAACAAATTGCGACAATGCAACCCATGTGGTCCAACCCAAACATACACACTAGTTTGTCCAATGCCATTAGTTTGCAAAAGGTTGGAAGACAATCATGCAGGTGGAATGCGGGTAATAATGGAGGTTCATACCATTTCACTGCTATACTTCAAGCAGGCAGATACAACGAAACAACCTACCGCTATTCAAACTGTGACAATGCAACCCGTGTGGTGTAACCCAAACATCAACACATTTTTGT
The DNA here is from genome assembly GCA_947184155.2 of Cladocopium goreaui. NCBI lineage: Eukaryota > Dinophyceae > Suessiales > Symbiodiniaceae > Cladocopium > Cladocopium goreaui. The sequence continues at coordinate 72,648 of CAMXCT020000418.1, forward strand.
TCAATAGCACTGGTTTGCACGAAGGTTGGGAGAAAAACATGCAATTAGAATATGAGAATGAATGCAGGTTCGCACCATCTCACAACTTTATTTCTAAGGAGGCAATTTCAACCAAACAACCTGCCAGTATACAAGTTGTACGAAACTGTGCCAACGCAACCCATGTGGAGCAACCAAAAAATCAACATTTGCTTGTCGAATACTACCGGTTTGCATCAAGGTTGGAAGAAAGTCATGCAGTTAGAATATGGGAATTGATGCAGGTTCGCTCCATCTCACTGCTATACTTTAAGCAAGCAATTGCAACCTAACAACCTACAAGTACCAGTATACAAACTGTGCCAACGCAACCCATGTGGAGCAACCAAAAAATCAACATTTGCTTGTCGAATACTACGGGTTTGCATCAAGGTTGGAAGAAAGTCATGCAGTTAGACTATGGGAATTGATGCATGTTCGCTCCATCTCACTGCCATACTTCAAGCAGGCAATTGCAACCAAACAACCTGACAGGATACAAATTGAGACAATGCAACCCATGTGGTGCAACCCAAACATCCAGCAAACATCAGCACGTATTTGTTCAATACCACTGGTTTGCACGAAGGTTGGGAGAAAAACATGCAATTAGAATATGAGAATGAATGCAGGTTCGCACCATCTCACAACTTTATTTCTAAGCAGGCAATTTCAGTCAAACAACCTGCCAGTATACAAGTTGTGCGAAACTGTGCCAACGCAACCCATGTGGAGCAACCCAAATATCAACATTTGCTTGTCGAATACTACGGGTTTGCATCAAGGTTGGAAGAAAGTCATGCAGTTAGAATATGGGAATTGATGCAGGTTCGCTCCATCTCACTGCCATACTTCAAGCAGCCAATTGCAACCAAGCAACCTGACAGTATACAAACTGAGACAATGCAACCCATGTGTTGCAACCCAAACATCAGCACGTATTTGTTCAATACCATTGGTTTGCACAAAGGTTGGGAGCAAAACATGCAGGTTCGCACCATCTTTTATTTTGAAGCAGGCAATTACAACCAAACAACCTACCAGCAAACAAAGTGTGACAACGCGACCCAAGTGGTGCAACCCAAACATCGACGCGTGTTTGTCCAATACCACTGGTTTACATGGGGGTTGGGATAAAATCATGGGAATTAATGCTCGTTAGCACTATCTCGACTTTTTTTTTGTCCCACAGTCAAGTTGGGCACCACAAGTGGAATACATATTTCATTCATATTCTGCCTATTTAATTTCTCAATTGCTTGCCCTTCGTTCCGTATGTGTTCTCCTTCCTGTGTTTTACTTTATATTAACTGTGTGGTCCTTACCTTGGCTGTACGCTTTGGAGTGTGTACACGTGATGCAACGTGCTGTACAGCACAGTAGAGTACAGACTCAAAGACATCGCGGGGAGAAGAATAAACAACTGGAAGGGAAGTTGGTGAACAGGGTTTTGGATGGTTCGGGATATTCTAACTGCAGTTGTTTTTTCCCAAATCCCATATTCTAACTATAAGATTTCTTTTTATGATTTTTGCATATTCAATCTATTTCACTGCCGGTCGCTCACAGTAGATGATTTGTTTTTTTTTTGCATGGGCCTGGGGCTTACATCAGAAAAATTGCTTTGCTCATTGTATGAGATGACTTTTGAATAACGGAGGAGAAACATCAAAAACACAATGTTGTTTGAACAGCACCCTTTTGAATCATAGTGGACACTTTTACAGCATCCCATGGAAAATATGTGAACAGATCCCCCACCTATCTTTTCAAATGACTTGTGACATGTGGAAAATGTTGATCTTCACAGTTTTGTTTCTTGATCTTTTTCTAAGAATCACAAATAGAAAGCCAATCGCCAAAAACAAACATCAAAAACAAAATGTTGTTTGAGCAGCACCCTTTTGAATCATAGTGGACACTTTTACAGCATCCCATGGAAAAAATATGTGAACAGATCCCCCACCTATCTTTTCAAATGACTTGTGACATGTGGAAAATGTTGATTCTTCACAGTTTTGTTTCTTGATCTTTTTCTAAGAATCACAAATAGAGAACCCATCGCCAAAAACCAACATCAAAAACAAAATGTTGTTTGAACAGCACCCTTTTGAATCATATTGGGCACTTTTACAGCATCCCATGGAAAAAATGTGAACAGATCCCCCACCTATCTTTTCAAATGACTTGTGACATGTGGAAAATGTTGATCTTCACAGTTTTGTTTCTTGATCTTTTTCTAAGAATCACGAGTAGAAAACCCATCACCAAAAACCAACATCGAAAACACAATGTTGTTTGAACAGCACCCTTTTGAATCATAGTGGACACTTTTACAGCATCCCATGGAAAAAATGTGAACAGATCCCCCACCTATCTTTTTAAATGACCTGTGACATGTGGTAAATTTTGATCTTCACATTTTTGTTTCCCGATCTTTTCTCAGAATCATAAATAGAAAAATCGTCACCAAAATCAAAATGGTAAAAGGTGGCAAGGGCTTAATAGAGCGGTAAGCAGAGGAAAAGGCATTGCTTGAGGAACTTCTGTCAGCATAGGATGCCGACGAGAATGTAGCCATCTACTTGTATTTGTTGGGCTCTGATGTGGGGTCATTATGATCCCAAGGATTTGAAGCAATCTATAATAATCTATATGGCAGTATTTGGGCTTCGATGTGGGAACATTCTGGTTGCAAGGATTAGAACCAACTTCTGTCAGTATACGATGAATTGGGAGAGACTGGAATTGAAGGGAATCAGAGGAAAAGGCATTGCTTGGAAAGGTCGCCGGTGGATGTGGATGAGAATGTTCTTGTCGGCTTGTATCTGTTGGGCTCCGATGTGGACCATTATAGGATGCTTTGGGAGAGACTCAGATAGAAGGGAGTCAAAGGAAAAGGCATTGCTTGGAAAGGTCGCTGGAGGTGTATTTTTGTCGCTTCCTACCCCTATCTGTTGGGCTCCGATGTGGGATCATTGTGGTCGCAAGGATTAGAAGGAACTTCTGTCAGTATAGGATGTGGACGGGCGCTGTTCACGGCTGCGAGGATTATATAGAAGGAACTTCTGTCAGTATAGGATGCTTTGGGAGACACTGGAATAGAAGGGAGTCAGAGGAAAAGGCATTGCTTGGAAAGGTCGCCGGGGGATGTGGGCGAGAATGTGCTCGTCGTATCTGTTGGGCTCCGATGTGGGACCATTATGGTCTCAAGGATGAGAAGAAACCCCTATCAGTATAGGCATAGGGTGTGAAATTAGGAACTTTTGGAAGGGGTGACGAAAATATGCAGTGAGGTCTCCTGTTACGTCCGATATAGAGACTGGAATAGACTGGAATAGAATGAGGCCAGAGGAAAAAGCATTGCTTGGAAAATCTTGGAAAGGTGGGAACTCAATGGCTACTTTTCTTTATATCTCTCTCTCTCTCTCTTACTCTTACAGGCGTATCTGTTGGGCTCCGATGTCAAACCATTATTGTCGCAAGGATTAGAGGAAATTTCTGTCAGCGTAGGATGTGAAATTCGGAAACTTGGGAAGGGGGGAAAATATGCATCTATCATCTATCTTTTACTCCTCTACCCCTATCTGTGGGAACTCAATGGCTAGTTTTCTTTGGCTCCGATGTGGGACCATTCTGGTCGCAAGGATTAGAAGGAAGTTCTGTCAGTATAGGATGTGAAATTAGGAAGCTTTGGGAGGGGTGACGAAAATATGCATCTCTCTTTTACTCTTGTACCCCTATCTGTTGGGTCCCGATGTGGGACCATGATGGTCGCAAGGCTTAGAAGGAACTTCTGTCAGTATAGGATGTGAAATCAGGAAGCTTTCGAAGATGAAAATATGCAGTGGGGTCCGGGGTCCGAAGTGGGACCACTGTGGGACCACTATTCTCTTGGACCGTTCCCTCTAGGGGATTTGAGGGAACTTCTGTCAGCATGGGATGTGAAATTAGCAAGCTTTGGAAAGGGGTGATAACATAGCAGAAGATGACACTGCCGTGTCGGCTCCGTCAATGCTTTTTACATTTTTTTTGTGAAATTAGGAAGCTTTGGAAAGGGGTGACAGCAATATGAGGTGAGGAGGGCAGAGGCAAGGTTCCGCGAATGGAGGCACAGTCGCTATGGAGAAGAAACTTCTGTCGGTATAGGATGTGCAATTAGGAAACTTTGGAAAGGGATGATGAAAATATGAAAATATGAGCGTAAGGATCCTTGAAAGTCTGTGGGCGAAAAGTTTATGGGTTAAAAGTCTGCGGGTGAAAAGTCTGTGGGTGAAAAGTCTGTGGAAGCAGAGTCTCTGGGAGAGGAGTCTGTGGGTGAAAAACATAGGTGAAACGTGTATGGGTAAACAGTCTTTGGGTGAAAAATGTGACAAAACTGTGCGTGAAAATGTCTGTGGGTGAAAAGTATATGGGTGAAAAGTATGTGGGTGAAAAGTCTGTGGAAAAAGAGTCTCTGGGTCAAGAGTCTCTGGGTGAAAAGTATATGGGTGAAAAGTCTGTGGGTGAAAAGTCTTTGGGTGAAAAGTCTGTAGGTCAAAAGTTTGTGTGCGAAAAGTGTATGGGTGAAAGTCTGTGGGTGAAGAGTCTCTGGGTGAAAAGTATATGGGTGAAAAGTCTCTGGGTGAAAAGTCTGTGCAAGAAGAGTCTCTGGGTGAAAAGTCTGTGGGTGAAAAGTATATGGGTGAAAAGTCTCTGGGTGAAAAGTATGTGGGTGAAAAGTCTGCGGAAAAAGAGCGTCTGGGTGAAGAGTCCCTGGGCGAAAAGTATATATGTGAAAAGTCTGTGGCTAAAGAATCTGTGGGTGAAAAGTCTGCGGGTGATAGGTCTGTGGGTGAAAGTCTGTGGGTGAGAAGTTTATGGTTGAACCCAACGGTTGAACAGTCTGTCGGTGAACAGTGTGTGGGTGAAAAGTCCGTGGGTCAAAAGTATATGGGTGAAACAGGTATGGGTGACAAGCCTGAGGGTGCAAAGTTTGTGGGTGAAAACTCAGTGGGCGAAAAGTGTGTGGGTGAAAGTCTGTGGGTGAAAAGTCTGTGGGTGAAAAGTCTGTGGGTGAAAAATCTATGGGTGAAATATATATGGGTGAAAAGTTTCTGGGCGAAAAGTTTTATGGGTGAAAAGTATATGGACGAAGAAAAGTATATGGGGCGAAAACCTGAGGGTAAAAAAACATATATTGGTGAAGAGTCTTTTGGTGAAAAGTCTGGGGTTGAAAAACGCATATGGTTGAACAGTCTGTGGGTGAAAAGTATATGGGCGAGAAGTATATGGGTGAAAGACTGCGGGTGAAAAGTCCCTGGGTGAAACGTATATGGGTGAAAAGTCTGTGGGTGAAAAGTATATGGGGGAAAAAAATGAGGGTAACGCATATTGGTGAAGAGACAAGGGTCTCTGGGTGAAAAGTCTGTGGATGAAAAGTCTGTGGGTGAAAAGCTCGTGGGTCAAAAGTATGTCAAAAGTATACAGGTGAAACGTGTGGGTGAAAAGTATATGGTTGAACAGCCTTGGCTGAAAAGTATATGGGTGAGAAATTTATGGGTGAAAGACGGTGGGTGAAGAGTCTGTGGGTGAAAAGTCTGTGGGTGAAAAGTATATGGGGAAAAAGCCTGAGGGCAAACAGTATATTGGTGAAGAGTCTCTGGGTGAAAAGTATATGGGTGAAAAGTCTCTGGGTGAAAAGTTTGTGCAAGAAGAGTCTCTGGGTGAAGAGTCTCTGGGTGAAAAGTATATGGGTGAAAAGTCTGTGGGTGAAAAGTCTGTGGGTCAAAAGTATATGGGTGAAACAGGTATGGGTGACAAGCCTGAGGGTGCAAAGTTTGTGGGTGAAAACTCTGTGGGCGAAAAGTGTGTGGGTGAAAGTCTGTGGGTGAAAAGTCTGTGGGTGAAAAGTCTGTGGGTGAAAAGTATATGGGTGAAAAGTATGTGGGTGAAAAGTCTGTGGAAAAAGAGTCTCTGGGTCAAGAGTCTCTGGGTGAAAAGTATATGGGTGAAAAGTCTGTGGGTGAAAAGTCTTCGGGTGAAAAGTCTGTGCAAGAAGAGTCTCTGGGTGAAGAGTCTCTGGGTGAAAAGTATATAGCATATGGGTGAAGAGTCTCTGGGTGAAAAGTCTGTTAAGCCTGTGGGTGAAAAGTAAATGGGGGAAAAGTCTGTGGGTGAGAAGTATATGGTTGACCGGTCTGTGGGTGAAAAGTATATGAGTGAGAAGTATATGTGTGAAAGACTCTGGGTGAAAAGTCTGTGGGTGAAAAATGGTTGGGGAAAAATAGGGGTAGATGGGATGCTGGCTTTCGTTCCCCCCTTCTCAGGTTATTTTGCGAACTTTTTGGCCCATCAATTTGCGAACAAATTGTGGCAAACTGATATTTGGGAAAACTCAGTTTTGATATTTTGGCATCACAATATTTTGGCAGCATGATATTCTGGCAAAATAATATTCTGGCAAAATGATAGTTTGGAACAATGATATTTTTGGGGATATTGTACACACCGGCCGTTTTCTCAAGATGACAGCAGTTTTGAGAGTAAAACATTTGCAAATCGGCTCAAGAAATAGCTACAATTTGAATGGCAGGGGACAACAGCAGCAGGAACATGTTTTCAATGCAAACAAACCTGCAGGAACCCGAATTATGTGCTGGCAATGAAAAGTCTGATTTTGACTGACTAATTAATGAAAAAGGCGAATGCGCTGTATTGCTCACTGCGCCAAAGATGGTGAAAGATTGGGTTGCGTTTTATTATCGCGGGTGCCGGGACGCCGGGACGCCCTGCATGAACATCCCGCCGGGTGCGGAATCGCGCGTGTAGGCGCATCACCATGGTCAAAAAATGACAACCGTTTCAGTGTTTCGTAGCCGTCTCAAAGTAAAAATCCTTTAAAAAAAATGTCATTTTTCTTGCGTTTGGCAACCCTTCCACACATAGGTCATTTATGTTTGGGAAACTTCCGCCGCCGGCTTGCCCGGGTCTATGTAAAAAAATGTCATTTTTCTTGCGTTTGGCAACCCTTCCACACGAAATCCGGACCTTTTTTGCATTGCCAGTTTCAGTGATCATTGTGCATGTAGACCTGTGCATCAGTAACGTGTTCAACTTCAAACGAACGTTAACATACCCACCCCACCCCACCCCACCCCATGCTCAGCGTAGCATCAATGGCGTGTTCAACTTCAAACGAACGTTAACATCCCCACCCCACCCCATGCTCAGCGTAGCATCAGTGGCGTGTTCAACTTCAAACGAACGTTCACATCCCCACCCCACCCCATGCTCAGCGTAGCATCAGTGGCGTGCTTCAACTTCAAACGAACGTTCACATCCCCACCCCACCCCATGCTCAGCGTAGCATCAGTGGCGTGTTCAACTTCAACCGAACGTTAACATCCCCACCCCACCCCACCCTGCTCAGCGTCATCCGTGTTCAACTTCAAAACGCCCCACCCCACCCCATGCTCAGCGTAGCATCAATGGCGTGTTCAACTTCAAACGAACGTTAACATCCCCACCCCACCCCCCCACCCTGATGTGAAATTGGGAATGTTGAAAATGTGTGTCACTACACGTACGGTTAGCATGAACATGCTTTGAAGTTATCCGCTGCCCATACCGGTTTTCCGTGTAAAGACCATTCAGCCAAGCTTCAATTTGTGATTGTTGGTCATTAAAACCTTGCCAGGCAATCTTTCTATTGGCTTTATGTTGCGTGACAAGCGTCATTGTTTGCAAGTGTTGCGGTTTGAACGTGGCAATGCCAATGGCAAACAGTCCAACACCATCATTGCAGCGCAATTATGTCAATCATTTCACAGACGCACAGTACCAACCGAAAATAAAAAAATACATAACAGTGGCATCTATTTAGTTGAAAACTACTTTTTACACGGCTCACCTTTGTTTAGTTTTTCAAACAGTAGAAGTGCAAAATCCAAAACATGAATGCGTGCAGTTGCCTGCTGCAAACATGACACCAGAACGTAATGAGACAACACCTGAATGCTATGAGAGTGACTTATTATATATATTATATAACAGCTGCTACTAGTAGCAACTACTGTACCTTGCTGCAATGCAAAAGGCTTTGTCAAGTCATTACATGCGAACTTTCTGAGAAAAAACTCAGAGAATTCGCAGTTCCAAGGTCTGGCAAGTTGCTAGAGTTTGGGGTTGATGGTGCCAGAAAGGTGGGCTGTCTTGGGATAGTTTGGGTTTGCCTACAATATACTCAGTATATTGCATTTGTTGCTGACGATCAAACTCGATGAATCTTTCATGCCTATATGATTCCTGTGGAAATCGATGCGGCGCATGCCCTCCGATGCTTCATTGCATTTCATTGCCGTTTGCATTGCTCGCGAAGTCACAACGAAAATTCGATCCATGCCTTGAGCGCCGAAATGTGCCAAAGGAAGATCAGACAAGGGATTTGGACTGCGATGGGCTGCGTGCTGACAGGTCGAGTGCGTAACCAAAGGTGTGCAGGCAGAGTTCTCCAAAGGTGACTTGGCGAGACCGGACGGAATTGGTCACCCACTAGCAGCGTCAGGCCACAATGAGTCAATGAATCACCCGCCACGTCGGAGTCAGTCACTCTCCACAGCCTCACTGGGGGCGAGGGGTCACTGCCCTGGGGCGTGCCTCGTGGGCCATAAAAAAGTGACATGGGTTCTTTAGGGTTGGCCAGGGTTGTTTCAAGATGTATTGGGGTCTATTTGGGGCTGGTTTTCGGGTTGGTTTTAGGGTTGGTTTATGTTGGTTTAAGGTTTCTGCAGGGTTTCCTCATGGTTCGCTTTAGGGTGTATTTAGGGTTGACTTAGTGTTGGTTTTGGGTTTATTTAGGCTTGGTTTAGGGTTTATTTAGGTTTGGTTTAAGGTGAATGGGTTTCGTCAGGGTTTGCTTGAGGGTTGGTTTAGGGTTTCTGTAGGGTTTGTTTTAGGGTTTATGTAGTCTTGGTTTGTGGGTTGGTTCAGGGTTTTGTTTCAAGGTGTATTGGGGTCTATTTAGGGTTGGTTTATTTAGGTTTGGTTTAAGGTGAATGGGTTTCGTCAGGGTTTGCTTGAGGGTTGGTTTAGGGTTTCTGTAGGGTTTGTTTTAGGGTTTATGTAGTCTTGGTTTGTGGGTTGGTTCAGGGTTGTTTCAAGGTGTATTGGGGTCTATTTAGGGTTGGTTTTAGGATTGGTTTAAAGTTTCCGCAGGGTTTCTTCATGGTTCGTGGTTTAGGGTGTATTTAGGGTTGGCTTAGTGTTGGTTTGGGGTCTATTTAGGCTTGGTTTAGGGTTTTTAAAGGGTTGGTTTAAGGTAATGATGTGTTTCGTCAGGATTTGTTTTAAGGTTGGTTTATATAGGGTTTATTTAGGGTTGGTTAATAGAAATATTACGACATTACCCCCACATGTATAGTGTAGATATATCTGCTATAGCTTGCACCACGCGGTAGTCATTGTAGTTATGAGTCCAACCACCAAGGTAGTTGTTTGCAGCTGGCTGATGTGGCCAAATGCTTTTCCCATTAATTCGTTTCCAACCTCTCAAGTCTGATTGACCAGCGTTGGAGGGTATCGAATATGTGGTCAATTTGTTTGCAACACAGCAAGGGACCAAATGAATCGAAAATAGGGTTCTGACATAGGGTCATGTATGCTCGCTGTGGCTTAGCTGGCAGTTTCCCACATGTCAACTTCATTCGGAAAGCCAATATACCTGTGACCTGTTTGTTTACCGCAGCTATTTTCGAAAAGTGTTTGGCTTCCCTGGCCCCTATTTCATCCCTCAGTGACTCTGAGTCCATGCCTCAATAGACTTGCCAAACAGAAGGTACAGGAAGACCCCCTTGTCAGCCTCAGGAGTGATGAGCCAGCACCACGTGCTAATGGTCAGCCCCTCAGAATCATAGGAAGTCAAGTTGGAATACTTGGGATTTAACCATGCTGTTTGATGAGGCCACTCGCCAAGCTATAGGGTTGAGAATCTTCAGAAGGTATATCAAGAAGGATTCTGAGGTAAGCCTAGCCCTTCGTTTTCCCAACATCATATAAAAAATGTTTTCTTCTCTAGGAGGCTGACTACCCTCGTTTTGGGATTATGCGGCATAGCAACTTGAAGAAGTTCCACTTTGACATGATGGAAGCAAAGGCCAGGTACAATCACATCAATCATAATTAGCTTACACATCCCTTCATGACTCAAGTTAGCTAGCATGCTCTCATTGTCAAGAGGTGACCCTGCCGACGTGTCAACGACTCTCTCTCACTGTGGTCACAAGCTGAGATCCAAAGGTCACAAGGATTCAGAAATTGTATGCCTTTTGATTATGATATGTTCTGAGAATAGATATGTGTCACCTTAGCTCCTACCTAGGTCTCTGAGAACAAGTCCAACTCGAAGGCCTCTGCGTTGAAACACACTAGTACCAAATCTGGGCCCTTCCTAGGTAAGAAGGTCTTTCGAGCATGGCCAGCCATCAGCCGGGGAGCTCAATCAATGTTATTATACTGTGCGACTTTCATGATTCCCTTCTTTCTCCAGAGATAAATTACTAAACTCCAAAGATTTCTCTTGTTTGAGGATGCTTTGGCGCAAGCACCCGTGTTACCCAGTCAGCGGTGACCAACAGAGGGATAACTGCCATGGACTTAGAAAAATATTGTGTTGCAAAATTCCCCACCCTTCAGCACATCCCACTTACCAAGGACTTGGCCAACGTGGTGAGGTTCTCTGAAGACTAGGCTGCCAGGAATATGTTTATCAGCAAGGGTTTGCGAGTGGTTTTCGGGTCCGATACTCATGATTCACCAATGGCACCTTCAAATGGCTCAAGCCACGTTAAACTCATAGCTCGTATTGGCCCAGGCCTACCTGCTGGCTGGACCAGCATTGAACCCAATGCTGTGGATGCAACACTTTTCCATGCTCAGTACCCGAGAATGATGCAGGAGGTGCCATTCAGTCTTTGTTGGTCATTTGATGATTCGATCAGAATCCATTACTGTCGGTAAAAAAAGTGTCATGGGGACACCAGCCATGCATGCCAGGAAGGAAAGCACAAAGCCGTTTCTCTCTTCACAGGGGTGGCCGGATTGGAGTTGGGGTCGTCGGAGTGGGGCACCCAGGTGGTGAAGTAAAAACTTAATGTATCTCATTGCAAATACCCAACATTTCCAACATCCTCTATCTCAGGATCATCCACCCGGTGATGATGGCTATAGCCTCAGAATCACTGATCAAACTCTCGTTTAAAGAGCTTCAATTAGGGTTTGTTTTGCTTCTTCAGTTTTCCCCTTAGGTGGAATGCGTGAGCTATTGTCGCAGAGTACTAGCTCAGCGACAAAAGGATGGCCTCCTACCCCATTGTCCAATTCAAGAAGACGTCCGCACCGTGTCAGGTTCCGAGGCCAAGGCTCTCGGTGCCATTGGCGTTGGAGGAGGCTTCCCTTGCCAGGCTGGGCTTCGGCTGGTGAGTGATCAATATATCAACTGATCAGTTCTTCCGATCGCTCATAAATTTGCTGACTCGTTTTTTCGGACCTGATATCTGATGGCAATGTTTTAGTGCTCAATGACCCCTAGCTGTTATATCTCTCCCTGATTTGACCAATGGTGGTGCTGACAGCTGAGAAGACCCCTTCGACTGCTTGCACACCAAAGCGAAAAGCATTCATGCTCCCCCTTTTGGTGATTTCCGCAAAGAAGTGCTGGCAAATCTATGTGGGCATTCCGACAGCTGGTCTTAGAAAGGAAGAGATGATTGATCGGTTATACCAAGCCGACAATGCAGCTGTCTTTGGTCACCCCACTAGAGTGACAAGTCTTGGGAGTGAGGAGCTTTTGGTGGCATGTGTCAAAGCTCGAATTCGATCCACCCGATATGGGAAGAATATTGATGGGCTTGATTTTTGGGTTTGAGCAGTGATTTACCATATTTGGGTTCCTCCAGTAGCATTGCAGCAGGGCCACAGGTGGTCACAATGACTACAACTGTGTGGCCCGAAGCTTGGTTGAGTGGCGCCATGAAACCCAATGTTGCATAGAAGATTACAGAAGATCGTAGCTTTGTGAGGGACTTCCCTCCCATAATTCAAAATTGCTTCTCACAAATTTATGTGTGTTGCGAACTTTCATCGCTGGAAGGAGAAACAATGCATGCGGAAACTGTTCTCTGGAAATCCATTTTCAAACAACATCCAGATTATCAAACAACATCCAGACTATGTGGATCTCCATTCCTGAAATTTGTCCCCTTCGTGGCAGGGGATCAGCTCTACCGGTGCTGGCCTGGGCCTTGATGATAGCAGAAGCTCCTTGATCAAAGAAGCCTTCCGTATCCTGGATCAGATGAATGGGCTCCATCCTCAAGGTTATGATTTCTCAAGAAAATTGGCTCAGTTGAAATCATTTTTTTATAGGACATGTGACATAGTTGTGGCAATCCACACTAGTTCCTTTCTCTACTTGGAAACCGTGCGTGCCCTGTTTGGAAAGAACATGAAGCCCATCTTGAACTACATCTTGGAGGATGGGATATATAATAAGATACAATGATTTATCCAATTTATCCCCACCACTTTTCGCCCTTATCCACTGCTTTGGCCAGGAGATGGCTTGCCGGCACATGGAGGTTCGCTGGGCAACCCTGCAGCTTCGACACGTGGGGCTGGCTGTCCACCTGGCATGAATTGGGAACATCCCTGTAATCAGAATGAAAGGTAGGCAGGGGTTATACATCTTTACTATAAATCAACGGTCTAAAAAACAGAAACAGCTTGCCAGGCAGGAAGAGACAGGGTGTTCCTTTTTGCATACAAGCCTAACTACTCAATGTTCGAGGCTGGTGATTTGGCAAAATGATTCTTGTCAATCTTGTCTCATCTTCGGTACCGATGAAGATTCCGTCGTGCTTACCAGGGGCTGACTTTTCGCCACTCGCCCAGCTACTTGCAACTGAGTGGAACCCGTCATGTATAAAGTACCATTGCATGAATGGTTGATGGAATGTGATGAAATGTAGGACAACTGGAAGGAACGTGTTCACTGCTGTGGCAACATCGTTGTACCAGCCCAAGCAGCAGCGGCCTTGCAAGTGGTTGGTTGGACGCCAGCCTTTGACTGACGCATGCGGTTCAATAAACAGCATGTTGCGAGTTTCAATGCGCAAAACCATCATCACCCTGAGAATTAAAAATATGTGGGAATAATACAAAAAACAACCATAAAATGTTGTTGTTTCGCATGCTGCGCAGTCATGTTCCAATTCGATAAAATTCGAAGAAGTGCAACAGGCTGGAGGTTTCACATTCAACTCCAAGCCATCGGATCTTTTCACTTGACAGGATTCCACATTCTGCTCTCCCTCTCTTTCTCAGCGTGTGCAGAACTCAGCCAGTCCACAATGAGAAAGCAATGTCTGAGCTACACATCAGGATTCGTTTTTGTGCAAGCTTACCTCCGGCCATGCAATATTTGGTTTCAATTTAAGTTTGAATGGTTAGTGTTTATCTAGCACCGGTCACTGAGCTCACCAGCTCAGAGGATGAGGGCACCACACAGGCGAAGCCTCCACCTGGCAAGAAGCCCAGGCATGCTGGTGTGAGCCATGGGGTGTCTCCAGAGTTTTCGGCTGCTGCGCTTCTAGATGAACCGTCTCAGTGCAGCAAAGAAAGATCTTCAGGAAGATCTTGCTATCTCAAACTCCAAGACTCGTTGTCTGACTTGACAAATGTGCGAGAACAATTCCGAAGTCTTCACAAAATCGATCAGGATCAAGTTGACTTCTAGCTGTTCACCAGTAGTTTTTCTGATTGCTTAAAGATATTTGTCCAATTCATATGATTTTTTAAGGCATATCCAAGGGGTACGGAAGGGAATCTACCGGCCAAAACCCATTTTGAAGCCCAGGTATTTGAGCGCCTGATGTATGCACCCCTGGTCGGTGAGTCGGTCAGAGCTCCTCAGAAGGGATCCACAGAAAGCGCCAGCACACCATCAAGGGGATCAATGTTTGCAGGGGTGCTTTCAAAAATATTCTTGGGATTGGATACTTGTCTCCTAGAAGGATTTGTTTACATGATGATTTGGTTGCTTTCAAATGGCCTGTGAACCCCCCCTATATCATAATCAACTTTTGGGAATGTTGCAGATTCAGAGCCCACTTAAGGAAGCCATCGGTACAACAGAATCCGATGTGCTATTGAAGCTGGTGCCAATGCACCCCCAGTAGGCATGAGATACATCAGGAGAGCCTTCAGCAATGACTCTACTACTGCAACTTCAGAATGTATTTCGTTTTTGGAGGGTACCTACCAAAGCGTTGCAGAAACACTGCCAGACATCAAAGACAACTCAATTTCAAAGAGTTGCTGCTGCTTGATGATTCCTACACCGCACCAGTTGCTCTCAAGAAAGTCATCAAGACCAAGTTTGTCAAACGAAAGGGTCCTAGAAGATTCAAGTCTGGCTTAGTAAAACAGGATCGAGCGGAGACTAAAGAGCTGCGCTATCTTCCGCCAGGGAGGATGAAGGATTACTACAACAACATGATGTTGGCCCAGCACCCTGAGGGCCTTTGCGAGCTTCTATCGGGCACCTGGATGATGGGTTTGTCGGGATGTTTTTCTTGTTTCCCCTTAAACTTGATTGAGGTATAAGTCTCACTAAGGGGTTCTGGATCTTCCTACCTGTAGGGAAACCGACATGTTGGTTTTGTAGTCTGGGGCCAGTCAAGGCATGGGATTCAAGAATTTTCTCATATGAAATTTCGAACGAAGCGGCAACATCTGGAATGCTCGATTTGCCAGAGACATCGACTGTTAATCAGACCTTTTTCCCACAACATGTTGGCCTGGAAGGAACAAACTGGTCATTACGACCGTCACCTCAGACAACAATATCTGGATCGGATGCGCTACTGTACTGGTCCATCCGCCAGGATAGCCGATTACACACTCCGTGTGTAGCGGTTATCCTGGACGGCATGGACCAGGCAAAGTTTGCCTACCCACGGACCCCAATAATGGATGGAAAACAATGGGCAAACCTGGCACGTCCTCGATGTCATATTGTTGGAATCAAGGTTCACGGTTATGCTATGTTCTTCGCTGTGAGCAGGGCTGATGCTGCCAAAGACTCAAACCACCACTGTGAACTTCTATGTCATACATTGACACTGGTGAAGAAACGGTTTGGCTTAGACTTCTCAAAAGCGCACTGCCATATACAATCTGACAATTGTTTGAGGGAGGTGAAAAATAATTCTATTGCCAGGTGGTGTTCAACAAACACTTCTCGAGGCATGGGGTTGTCAAACATGATTTGCTACTCAATATGTGTTCAAACAGCGATGATGATTGTGTTGAAAACACCTCAAGCCTCAAGCTATCAAAAGATTATGGTACCCCAAAATTTCAATCACCATTCGCCCCTGAGGAATCTTTAGTTCGTGCACTATGGCCGCTCTTAGGAGCGGCCATAGCCAGGAGCGGCCATAGCCACGAAGATATAGATCAAACATTTGGATGCTTAGCTCGGTGGCCTTTTGCGTTGGAACCAACAGACTTTGTGACATTGATCATCGAGTTTCTGGATGAGAATCCTTTCCCCTTTGAACCTTACAGAATGGCATTTGAACTGAACCGTGTCAGAGATTGGTGACTCAAATACTTTTGCAACCGGTTTTATCACGAAAGGTAGCTCGAGAGGGGCTACCTTGAGTTTTACTTTACGAAGTAAAGGGGAGGGCGGCCAGCCCCGTTACCTGATTATTCAGGAGATTGCTAGTCATTTTAGTACCCCCCCCCACCCCCCCCTCCACGCCTCCCACGCACCCTAAGAGCAGACTCAAAACATTGTAATTTACAGTATTTTGTTTTTTTCGGATGAAGAAACCACATTTTGTTACATGGTGAAACCTCCGTAAATACTAGTGTTTTTGCTAGGTGCTGGCCAAAAAACACTGTAAATACCGTGCTTCTTGCTACCAGAGGTAAAAAACATCGTAAATACTGTGGTTTGGGCTTCCGACCCGCCAAAACCATTGGTATTTACGATGTTTTTTGCTCCGCGAGTTGCAAAAACACGCGAAAACACCACCTATTTCACGATTCTCGGCCACTACGGAACCGAGAAAAAACGCTGCAGGGGTAACACCAACACCAACACCACCACCACCACCACCAACAACAACAACAACAGCAGCAAGAACAACATCATCATCAACAACAACCACAACCACAACCAACAACAAACAACAACACGCAACAACTCACAACAACACACAACAACACACAACAACACACAACAACACACAACAACACACAACAACACACAAAAACACAACAACACACAACAACACACAACAACACACAACAACACACAACAACACACATCAACACACACAACAACACACAACAACACACAACAACCAGCGAGTTGCAAAAACATGCGAAAACACCACGTATTTGACGATTCTCGGCCACTACGGAACCGAGAAAAAACGCTGCAGGGGTAACACCAACACAAACACCAACACCAACACCAACACCAACGCCACCACCACCACACCACCACCACCACCAACAACAACAACACAACAACAACAACAACGACGACGACGACAACAACAACACAACAACACACCACAACACACCACAACACACAACAACACACAACAACACACAACAACACACAACAACACACAACAACACACAACAACACACAACAACACACAACAACACACACACAACACACAACAACACACAACAACACACAACAACACACAACAACACACAACAACACACAACAACACACAACAACACACAACAACACACACAAACACACAACAACACACAACAACACACAACAACACACAACAACACACAACAACACACAAACACACAACAACACACAACAACACACAACAACACACACACACACACACACAACACACAACAACAACAACAACAACAACAACAACAACAACACACAACACAACAACACAACAACCACAACAACCACAACAACCACAACAACCACAACAACACACAACAACCACAACAACCACAACAACCACAACAACCACAACAACAACACCAACACACAACACACAACACAACGCATAACACTTAACACACAACACACAACACACAACACAAACACACAACACACCACACACCACACACAACACACAACACACAAAAGACAACACCCAACACACAACACACAACAGACAACACACAACACACAACACACAACACACACAACACACAACAGACAACACACAACACACAACACACAACACATAACACACAACACAACACAGCACACAACACACAACGCACAACACACAGCACACAACATAGAACACAACACACAACACACCACAACAACCACAACAACCACAACAACCACAACAACCACAACAACCACAACAACCACAACAACCAACAACAACCACAACAACCACAACAACCACAACAACCACAACAACCACACAACCACAACAACCACAACCACAACCACAAGAACAACACCAACAAACAACCACAACCACAACAACGCAACGACAACGACAACAACAACAACAACACCAACAACACCAACACCAACAACACGACCAACAACACCAACACCACCAACAAACCCAACCACACCAGCAACACTAACAATACCAACAACACCACCAACACCAACAACACCAGCATTAACAACACCAACAACACCAACACCACCAGCACCACCAACACTACCAACACCACAACCACCGCCAACCCCAACCACACCGCCGAAGCCTTTCCGTTGCTTTTACTAGACTCCACTTTATATTTTTAGAGAGAAACTGGCCGCGTCGCTTTTACCAGACTCCACTTCATGTTTTTTCCTTGCTCTCTCTCTTTCTTTTTTCTTCGGTTCCTTTCTTGCTCACCTACCTTTCGTGTTCCCCCTCTCAAGTTATGTTTTATTTTCCATGGGTCTGGAACCAAAAATTGTGATCATTTGTGGAAAAACACCGCCCGTCTTGTGCCTCCAGGCGAGGGTTCTTGGCGCAAGCTTGCCCATCCTTCATCGCTGGAATCTCTGGACCCGGTGCACCCCATTGGTTCGAATTCCAACGACGGGAAGCATTGGGTCCCATGAATGAGTTCAAAGAAACATGTTCTATAATTCTTTATTTTTGGGTCCCATGAAAAAACCAAAACAAAACCTCGACCATCCCCAGCCTTCCCCGTTCTGTGAAGGCAATGGCACCGTGATCGACAGCCAGTTCTGGCCGAAAGCACCTGAGCATCCCAGGGATGTGGTGATGAGGATCCTTGCAAGTGAAATTTGTTGTTGAGTCACTGCGTATTATTTTCTAATTTTACCAATGTCCTTGGGGAACCATACCACCAAAGCTACAAGTTGGGTGATGATCCTGCAAACCCTGGAGGACAAAAAGGTTTATGGGTGACAATGAGTACCGTGGGACCTTCTTGCACCATCCTTTTCGGGTGGCCGAAGTGCTGTATCTATCTGGCTTGCCGGCAGGCATAGTTTTGCCAAAAGAAACTGATCCAATTGTAACTCTTTGCTTGCGAAATGAACTCTTTTGGGGTACCACTTAAAATGTTGGATTCAGCCGGTTACCTTCACCATGTTAAACCCCCTGATTCCCTGCAGTTGCGAGCACACAGAAGCCTTTGGGTAACAAGTTCATTGACATGATCATGAAGCATTTGCCCCTGATGCGAATTCCTGAATATGACATGGAAAGGGCAGCTCGCCACCTTGAAGATTGGATCCATGACCGACTCCCCTTGGATGAATTTGTAGATGTGTTTGCGTCACTTGTTTTCCCCCAACACCTAGTTAGATCTTTTTGGTTTTCCCCAGCCCCTCAAGCTTTAGAGCAGCATTGTCTTGAAGTGGGGGGATGGGCTCCTAACCCCTTCCAATCAACCACAGAAGCTGGCTCTAGGTTTGAGACCTGTCCAGCCGCAACTTTATCAGCAGTGCTTCCTGCGTGTCAGCCGCAGTCCTTGGAGCAGAGGGCCAACCACATAGCGTCCCTCAAATTGATTTTAAAGCAATGGCTAAAACCATATTTCTTTGGTGGTCTCTTATGATTTTATGATTGTCAATGAACCATTTGGGATTTTGCCACTAAAAGGGTTACTTTTCAGGTTTCCAGTTCCCTCAACTATGTGGTTGATGCTGATGAGGTTGAACCGTGGTCAAATTGATCGGAAACACATCACCGAGTACAGATCCAAAGCAAAAAATTAATTGATTCGTGATGTCGCTGCCCAAGCATGGTCTTGGGGAATGCCGTGGGCAGAAGCCCTGTCAATTTCTAGAAAGGCCTTCCAGAAGGCAGACCCAAAAGCAAAACCCCTGCCAAAGTGCAAGGCGAAGGCCAAAAGAGCCCCCAGGCCCAGATCGTGATGGATTCTATGCTGGGAAAAATTCATCGGAAATCTCCAAGTGGGGACTCAAATTTTCATCGGAAAAAATATGTAAGTGCATAAGTCTCTTGGGTGTTGATTTCTGATGGATCCTAGGTAGCTTTCATCGTATAAGATGTATAAGGCTACCCAAAGCTAAGGAATGATTTTTTGGGGTGTTTCTGGCTATAGTTTATTTTAATCTGCCTGCGCTGTATGTGATGAAAGACACCTAGGATTCATCGGATAAGCCAAACGTTTCTGATTGAGTTGCTTCTGATGAATTCAACCATTTTAGGAGCACCAGTTCTGATGAATAGTTTCTGATGAATCAGAGGTAGGGTTCGTCGGAATGGATAGCTGGATTCCAGAAATTCGTCGGAATGGATACCTGGATTCTAGAAATTCGTCGGAATGCCCATGTTGATTCCAGAAATTCGTCGGAATGCCCATGTTAATCCCAGAAATTCGTCGGAACAGGGTCTTAGATTCCATCAGTCAACTGATCTCCCAGAGTTAACTTTATATTTTATTAACAGACATGATAAAACTTTGTACCATCAACCCCTTATCCCCTTATGTTTCACTTTCTCCCTCTTGGTCCTGCGTCCCCCAAGGTGCCAGACATGCTTGGCAACGTAAGGAGCCGGGATGGAAAAGGATGCTGTGCAACACCTGCCAATGTTTGTTGATTTGAAAAATCTCACATGGTCAGGCTGCATCTTCGCACAATCCGGAATTATTGCTCTGAGATTAACCACCTATGATCAAAGGGTTTTGGCTTCTTGGGCCATCAACTTGCCGTGGGCGGTAGGAACTGGGAAGGATAGCCATGCCAAAATGAAAGTCTGGTGGCGACCAAGGTGGAAAGCCAGCAGGTAAGCAGCAGAGGATTGAAGTTGCGCACAAGATTTCCCAACCGGACATTGTGGGGAAGATTACTCAATGGAATCTTGGATTCATTTCAAACCACATTCAGATTGGTTAGATAAAAAACTTTTTGAAATTTCTTCATAGGATGTCCACAGATCATGTTGCCTCTCCCAGCATCTCTCAGCACGTGCTGCCCGCTGGTGGAGGCGACAAGTACCTCTCAGCCAAGTACAACACCCAGGCGTGCTTGGTTGGGTTTTCGTGGTGATAATGGGTTTCTACAATCAACTCTCTGCAGGTACAATATATGCATGATAGATTCCGTGATAGTGTTGAACTAATCAAGGTGTCATTGGGGTTTTGCGCAAGGCTTGTTTCAACATCCATGCCCACTGTTGGAAGGCCCTGATGACAGACCGCGCCCAATGGCTGAACACCTCTTTCCCATGTGACCAGACGCTGGGGTCTAAGCTATGATAACATAAGATATCATTTTTTGTGGTCAGCTAATTTCTGAGGAAGACCTACTGCACCTCACTGGAGAAGCCTGGTGCCTGTTACCTTCGACCATATCAGCTTGCATGGAGGAGCGAGTTTGGCTTGGCAGGGTGCCAGGAACCCGACCAGCTGATCTCCATGGAAGAGTTGATCTTGTCTGAAACGTGTCTAGAACCAATTCGACATTAGGTGTCAAAGTCCTTTCCAAAAGAAGTATCAAACCCATATCCAACAGGAAGTCCAAAAACATATTTGAATTTTGACAGATTGGCAACTTCAGCTCGTAATTTTAGACGATTGGCAACCCAACTAAGGTTTAGGTCCAATCCAGACCTGGGTGCAACTGAAAAAGTCACCGTGACCACAATCTGTGATGAGTTCCTTGAGGGAGCCTACACACCGATGAAATCCGATGAAGCCACTTCTTGCTGGTAGGTCTTTGGTGGCATGCTAGGTAGACTTAGGTAGATTCTCCCCCATGATATTCCTCAAATATAGTTGGCCCAAACATCGTTTTAGTGAATGATTTCTTAACCCAGGTTTCCCTCCTGTGCCTCAGGTTTCTTGGTGCCTCCTTTCCACACAGACTACATCAAGGGATGGCGGCGGTGTTTGTCACTGCTGGTTTGCTGCCAAGGGATCAGAGGATTAGATCTTCTGAACTCTGAACGAAATCCCAGATGAGACCAAGGACAGAACCCATAATCAAACCTCTTGGACTAAAACATGTTTAAAAAATAGAAGCTCTATAATTTCATTTCAGACCTCGAATCATCACCGCAGGAAAGCTTTGGAACAATCCATGGGACCAGTCTGGATGCTGATTCTATGAAGGCCAAGATCTATTCCTCTCGTGGTAACTAGGCCATTCAACTGATTCTTACTTCTGGTGGTTTGGGTTTACTACAGTGGGTGATTAGTGCATGGTTTCCAAGAATTCAACTTCTTACTCGTGATTCCACTTAGGTATGACCATGCAAAGCCAGCAGCGACATGCTCCACATTGTTTCAACTTGCTGCGGCAAAGTCGTGTGTTAGCCAAGTGTGGGAAAGGCGATGTCCAAAAACACTTTGATGTCATTTGATTCAATTCAGGATACTATTTTTCTTTGGGGTTCGTCCCCAGCTAATTTTTGGGGAGCTGAACCAAAATCTTGAAGATAACATCTGTGGTTTTCAATTTTCTTGCCTTGATCGCCCATCCTTGCTCAGGCATGGGAATCGGAGACTTCGCTGTGCAGGGCCTTTGCCATTGGCAAAACGGAGGCCAACGCGGCGACGCGGTGATGCAGCTTCACACTGGTATGGATCCGGTTGTGAGGGACGCACTGGAAGAAGCAGTACAGCTCTATGGCATGCGACCCATCATTTACCATGATGCGATTTCAAAAGAATGCTTTGGCAGGGGATTCTGTTCAGCAACTTCTGGTATGGAGGAATGGAGCTCCCACTTGACAAATGGTGCACACGCGAATGACCCTGTGGTCCCTTATCATTTTTATTTATATTCTTGAAATTTATAACGTCAAACACATGGGCACTAAGTGCATGAGGGATCCCTGACAGTTCACTTTGTCTACAAGTTTCAAACTATAGGATTGTTTACTTACCAGCTGATTTTTCACCAAGGATATCCAGGGATAAAATTCATGTTTATACATGTTTGCCCCAACAATAGCTAGCAACTTTGCCATACTCAGGCTCTGTTGTTCGTGCAACGTGTGGTCTCGGACTTCAAAAGGGCAAGCGATGCTGTCCGAAAACCCTTGAACTATAAGGATGCCCTCTACAAGCACCAAATTGTGGGCCTACAGTTTCAAGGCCACTTTCCGAGCCACATGTCCCGAATCTGAGTGGCCATCTTTGTCCAGTGAGCTGGATGATGCTTTCTTCCAACAACTCCTAGACACAGACCTGCACGCAGCCCTCTTGGCATCCGTGCCACCAGGTGATCTCCTTGCGATTGGAGCTTTCAGGCAGGGGTCGCCCAAGATAAATCCATTGAATCAGTATCAATTCCCATTCGTCATTTAGAGGGAATGATGGGGCTGTTTGCGGCTCATGTTCTGATTTAGCAATAGAAAAGAGAAACTGACAGCTATCCCTGTCTGACTTCGGAAAAAATGGATAAATTAAAACCCGTTGCGCAAGGCCACATTTGGGCCGTTGGGAAAGGTCATGGAAACCAAGGCGTCCCAGGCGGTGGAAGGTGCCAAGGATGCGAAGTTTCTCAGGGAACGCCAACTGATCCTCAATCTTGTTGAAAAAATATTTCGGGTATTTGCCAAAGATTCCATCAAGCTCTATCTATGGCCCCTAGGTTTGCCCTTTCGGGTCTTATTTTTTGTATTTGCAATTGCACATTATAGTGACGCAGGAAAGCTGCTGCATGGGTCAAGAACTGGATGTCTACAAAGTGTGTCCTCATCGAAGCTTCCGACTCGATGGCAGGTGGCATGAACGAATTCACGGCCTTCAGTGCGCAGTTTCATGGATCAGCTGGCAAGCAGTAATTTGCCTACCTGGTTTGGGCAATCCTGACTAAGTGGGAATCAGTTGGGTAAACCTTTGAAGATCTCAATTAATTTTTTGGGCTCCATTCCAATCCTAGGGTTAATTACTCTGGTGGAGTTAGACGCAACCCTGTGGCCATCAAACTCTACCTACTTGACATCAGCTGTGGCTTTGGTGGGCCAAATAGTGAACATGTCTGAGAACAAGGTGTGCCAGGTTCAAATGCCTCAGCTACAATCTTCGACATCGAGTGACACCGTGCTGAAGCACCGTCGAAGTTTGGAAGACCTACTTCGTGCCCAAAAAATGGATGTGAGTGCAATGATGCTGCTGCGCTTTGACAAGCCTGACTCCAACCGAAATGACAACCGCAAGCCGGCCCAGCCATGTCTAGCAGCCCTCAGTACCAACTACAAGAGCCACAGTTTCGCGGAGTGTGAGGCCCTGACATCTTGCACCATCGGCCCAGTGCCACTCATCAAGACCTCCCAGATGTTGGGCTATGATGCTGAGACTGGAAGCATGAGTGCGGGATTGAGAACAGAACAGATACTGGTTGTGGTTTATGGTTTTTACTTTTACTTTTTACATCTTTTTACCCTTTAAGTTCCCCACCTGCCAGGTGAGGGTTGTTAGATTTTATCACAGTTGTTCTCCTCCTCTTCCTCCTCGGCTAGCTCTCCTCCTCCTTCTCCTCCTCCGCCTCCTCCTCTTCCTCCTCCTCCAGTTTCTCCTCGACCATGTCTGCATCAACTTCCACCTTCACTTCCGCCTTGCCAACTCTTTGCCAAGCTCTTCGCCAACTTCCGAGCTCAGTGTGCACCGCTGGACCTCAACCTGGGACCTGCCCAGCTCAGTGTGCACCGCTGGACCTCAACCTGGGACCTTCCCAGCTCAGTGTGCACCGCTGGACCTCAACCTGGGACCTTCCCAGCTCAGTGTGCACCGCTGGACCTCAACCTGGGACCTCCGAGCTCAGTGTGCACCGCTGGACCTCAACGGCCAGATAGAATGCCAGAAGATAAGATATGCCAGATAGAATGCCAGAAGAATGCCAGAAGATATGCCAGATAAAGTGCCAGAATGTTTGCCAGATAGAATGCCAGAAGATATGCCAGATAAAATGCCATAAGATATGCCAGATAGAGTGCCAGAAGATATGCCAGATAGAATGCCAGAAGGTATGCCAGATAAAGTGCCAGAAGGTATGCCAGATAGAATGCCAGAAGATATGTCTGATAGAATGCCAGAAGATTTGCCAGTAAAAAAAAATGTATAAATGTCATGAGTCATGGTGGGGATCACACGAAGTAAAGTAATTTTCTCTGAAGAGATATGGTTGCCTCTAACATAATCGGTTTTACTTGGCCCAATGAGTTTGACCATTCCAGGAAAGGAGTCCCATGTCATATCGAGATCTTGAAGGCCTACCCAAATGGCCTACAGCTGAGCAATTCCGATGCCTTTGTGATTGTGAATGTCATTCCAAACAGGCTCAGTTTGACCAAGAGTCCATCTTAATGCAAAAAAAAGGGAAGCTATTTGGCACAACCACTGGGAATCTCTTATGAACAGCAAACTACTGTAGTTGGAAAAAATGAATGTTGCACCCCTCATAGGTTTCACAAAAGATTAACAATGATTAACGATCATGTGTTTTATTTGTTTTGCCATTCCCGGGCACTGTGAGTTTGCACGAGCAGCTGTTCAATGCATCTTGGACAACACCATCCCACAAGCACATTACATGGGGTTTGTGAGGAAGGACTTCTTTGCAAAGATTCATGAGTCGATTTCGTCTACCCTCTATGAGTACTGGGACAACTCTGAGATCTCCGGCCCCAAGCAAAGGCCACGGGAGTCGAACACATCAGCTCCCTTGGGCTTCAAGCTCCTGGCTGTGAACAGCCATGGTCAAGTGGTGTGGCCTGATTCTATAGAAGGGCTTTTCCACAGGGCAGTAAGGAGATTGAAGTCATCCACAAAAAGAAGGCTGAATTCTTGGAGATGTGCCCCAATGCCCCACGACAGGGCCAATCTACTTCGACTTCTCAGCCACGAACATCTTCAACACCAGACTTTTCGATTGAGGGTGGAGCAACACCAATTGACCCTACCCGGATGGTTGACATGGCTGAAATTCCATCTGCAGAGTTTACAGCCGAAAGGCCAGGTTAAGAAGTCACCACCAATTATACTTGGAATGGGTCCCCAAAAAGCATATATAGATTATCGATTACTTTCAAAGAGAAAAATAAGTGCTTTGCTTCCCCTGTCAGGCTTGCCACACCCCCCGGCAAGAACACCCGACCGACCGTGGTAATCACGAAGGACTGGAGCATCTTCATTGGAAATGAACGTGCCGAGGACATGACAGTGGACCCCTTTCCATTGTTTGGCTTTGGTCTTGGAGATTTTGAAGAAATGGTTTGCGAAGGTTGGGGGTTGGGGGGGTTCACCAGAACCAAACTATATATATTTATATTTTTTTTTTCTTTCCCAGTACCTACCACCAAGTACCCACCTCCAAGTATGTACCTCCAAAAATGTTACAGGATAGTATCAGGGAAACAGTTTGATAGAAGACCCCGGAGTTTAAGCTCAAACCCAACAAGCTTTACAGTTTTACGTGATGATTGTCACAGGTGATGGTGCCCAAGACATCATCAACAAGTTCATTCCATGGAAGCTGGGCGATGACAAGGACCTGGTGTGCTTGGATTCCAAGCTCCAACCGTTATGTGGGGTGCTTCACGGCATGTTCTCAGAACATGGCTTGGTTGATGTGCAGATCTTGGACCATTCTCAGACTGCAAAGATGCGACCAGTCATTTGGTGGTATGATTCATTGAACTTTCACTAGTTTAAGTTTTGAAAGCAATTTGGGCATGTAACTTTGATCTATTCTTCATGTTCTCTAGCTGCCAGCCCCCCCAATCCAATCGTCCTCGAAACTATCCAAGGTGGCTGCTGAAGGGCAAGAGCCAGTGCCTGCACCATTCAGGTTTGCCATTGGGATTTCGAGAGGTGGTAAGACACATTGCTTCCGTCCAAACCAGTTGGATGGCCAGGATATGATGAATGTGAAACACCAGGTGCTGGGTCAGGTCTTCCATGGCAACTACAGCCGGATTGGGCGAACAAGAAGGCATCTGTGGTTTGGGAAGTGCCTCAAAGCATTTCAGTGATCAAAATTATGATTGAAATCAACCCAGTATGGTATCCTCTTGCAATTTATGATATTTTGCAATATTGGCCCATTGTTGTCCCTATCTCAGATGTCTGCAACGACATCCGTGCCACCAACAATTCTTCCGGTTAAGCCTAAGTTCTGGCTTACCTGTTCCTGCACTTTGGCTGGGAAAACCTGGTACAAAGTGACCTCCTGCGCCTAGTTGGATTTTCTCGACTGAAGTTGTGAGAGATAGATCGTAGATGGATGGACTCCGATGGTCTTCCACCAATCTTGAACAAAACTGTTCTGATTGTGAGGGGTAGCAGCTAGACTCCATAGGTGGACGTTCCTAAGCCTCCCCAAAGCTTCACTTTCAGTAGCTAAATTAATGGTACCATGATAATGAAACAACTTACTCATACTCATATGCATCAAGACTTGATAGGGTGTTGCCTGGAGATGTCCCAGAGGAGTCCAGCTGATGAGGACTTCCTTGAGTCCAGGTCTTGACACGCTAGAACATCGGATCGATGATGATTGGGAAAAACATATTTTCTTCACAATCTATGTTTTGTCTTTGAAACACTAGGATCAACTCTGCATGGAATCTTATTGATCAGCTCCATTGCATTGAAATTGGATCACATTGTGGCTTCAAAAGGGCAGGTTCTTGGGGGAACCTGATTTTTCCAGCTTCCTGCTTCCTGCACCTGATAGCTTGTTAGCTATGGGGTGCTTCGTCCAGTGACCAATCTTACCGAGTCAGAAGAGGAGCTCTGGGTGACAATTAAAGGGTGGCTTTGACCAAATAAATATTTATCAATATCGATTAACATCCCTTTGGAACCTGGCCTTATATGGGTGGTGTTCAACAGTAATAGAAATTAATTTGAACTGTTTTCAGTCCTGTATGATGCATGGCTTACACAACATCCACTACAGATTAATTCGCAGGAGCCTGAAGCTACACAGGCTGAAAAGCCCTCTGAGGAGCCGAAAGGGAAGGATAAGGTTGTTCCCAAGCCTAAACGTAGCCCCAAGACAGTTTCAACAACAGCAGCTAGCTCCGCCTCAGCAGCTCCTCGTCGTGGCCGGCCGCCCAAAGCGACCTCAGGTGGTCGCAAGCGGGCAGCAGCTAAGAAGGCTGCGACGGCTAAGGGGAAAGCCAAGGCGAAAGCCAAGGGGAAAACCATCAAAAAACCAGCTACGAGTGAGACTACGGAAGTTGAAGATGGTGATGGTCCTATCCCCAAGACGTCAAAGAGACCTACTGCGATGAAACGGCTTGCTGCAGGCCACCAATTCAATTCAACATGAATGATGATTTCTTATGTACATTGGTTCAAGATCCTCACAGCAATGTGATTTTTCATTTTTTCGCAATGTGCTGGGATTCTACCTACCCCTTGTTCCTGTTCCCAGGCAACCGTCGAAAGAGCATGCAAGCCTTTTCGAACCCATACTACTACGGGCGTGCCAACACATGGGCAATCAAACATAATGGCAAAGAAGTTGTCCGAGCCACTGGGCTCTTATCATTGTTGGTGATTGTTTCATGGATATCAAATACAAACAAATATCATATATATCATAAACAATTTGCGCGCTATGTTTCTCCACATCTCTCTCACTTTTGGAGTCCAGCAGTCTTGGGATTAATGAGGCTGGTGGCAGGGGTTTTGAGAAGAACGATGTCAAAAAAAGTCATTGTTTGAAACTCAGCTGTTAGCAGAACAAATTCCTTTTCAATCATATAGTATATGATATATCAATTTTGTGGCCTCAGGACGCGGCGCATGAATCTTTGTTGAAGGGTGAGACCATTGAAGACACCAAGGCCATGTGTGTAACTTGGCAATCAACTCCTGGTCCATTCAGTCACTAGTGAGAGAAAAATGCTTTGGGAATTATATGATGGGTGATGGATAGCCGAGGCTACGATGATGAGCAAGTTGACCCGCAACAGTGGACGTGACAATGGCAAATCTGAGACACCAGCAGACAATGGCACAGCTGATAGCACTCCAAAGACTCCAAAGCATGCAAAGCATGTGACAGATGATGCGATGGACAATGATGAGACTGGCAATGACTGTCCTCATGGTGGTTCCGAAGAGGACCGTGAGGAAGAAGCAATGGAAGATGATGAGATCGAGGATGTTGACTGAAATGTAGATATCCAAGGGAAAAAGATATCTATAATATTCCGATTGCTCACTTTTGGCTGCCAGATCCCATCTTCACCGCGCCATGACATCAGCTGAGACTCCGGGCTGTAAAAAATGCGATGAAGTGGTGCCGCCGCCACTGCTGTATTACGTGGAGGGGATCAACATTACCCAACCTTTCAACTACAATTTACCTTAAGCCCAAAACTTAATCGAATCATCATCCACATTGACCAATCGGCTTGTCTAGCCTGGACCCACATCTAGCCTGGATTGGATGAAATTGTTTTCAAACTAAGGGTTTTTTCTTTGCTAGCTGCGTTATGTCAGGACCCGTACATGGACCTTTCGAGCCAAGCTGACCACGACCTGTGGCTGCAGTTACAACAGCAGTTGCGCTTGGTTCCCAATCGTACAGTCACGCTTTTAAAGGTTCAAGCCCATGCAGAAGCGAGCCAGCAAGATCCCCCTCTTGATTCCTGGGCTGGCCTTTTGGATCACTTGGCAGCGTTTGAGTCAGGACCTAGCCTACTGGAGGCGCTTAGGAAGGCAGTTGCACACCATGTATGTTGCCATTGCCCAGAAAGCCCAGCAAGCAAAGGCCATGCCTGACACCCAGGTGCTGCCGCCCTTGGGGGTCCAACCAGCTCCTGCTCCACTACCAAAAGGTCACTGGCCACAATGGACCGTCATGTGACGGTAAACGATGGGTGAGAGCACACAGCCCGATCTTTATGACCACAGGCAGCAGGTCCAATGGTTTGCCAGGTTTTTACAGAATGTTTGCAAGGATGTCACTCAACCTTTACAAATCCAACAACGCAGGCCGCCCAGCCATGTCCTGACGTTTTGGTCAGGTCATATCCGTGTTTGCCTGTCACCAGATGACCTTTTAACTACCAATACCTTTTTGCAACGACATGCTTCGAGACTGCCGGCCAGACAGATCAGACGTGATTTGGCCAACGTGCCGCCCGGCTGTTCTACTTAATACGTTTCGCCCAGAGCGAGCAACCGTCTCCGACTCTCTGAGCGGTAGCTTCGGGCCCAGGCTTTACTTAGTGTTGCTTTGGGTTTTCTTCAGGGTTGAGTTAAAGTCTCTTGAGGGACTCTTTGTTGTTGACGCTCCGTTTTTCCGTGTTACGATGGGTTAATAGATAGATAGATAGATAGATAGATAGATAGATAGATAGATAGATAGATAGATAGATAGATACAGCTTTCAGGAGTGACTGACTCTTTGTTGTTGACTTTCTGTTTTCCCCGGGGTTCCTGGATTCTCCTTCCAGGATGACCGACTCTTCGCTGTTGACTTTCTGTTTTCTCCGGGTTCCGTGATCCTCCTCCCGGCTTCCGAGGGGTGACTGACTCTCGGTTGCTGACTCTCTGTCTCCTCTTCCCGGTTTCCCTGCATCCTGTGCTAGTGTTCACCGGTGACTGACTTTGTCCCATGGGGTTCCTGACTCGGACGTTTGGGGCGGCTGACTCGGGTGACTGATCAATGAACTGACTCTGTCTTTGCCCGTGACTTGGCACTATTTGGCCCTTCTAGACATCCAAAATCAATCAAAACCATCCAAATGGGCCATCCCAGAGATTTATTTTTAGAAGGAGAAGGGGATGTCACCAAACATCATCAAAGTGGACCCAGCAGTTGCAGTGTAGGCAAGAGTTGTGCCATGTTTTTTCATTTTTCTGAGTTTGGAATGGGAATCCATGTGCTGTAAAAAGGCTGCTGACATTGACTTGTAAGGAAGTACGTAATTCCAAACCCAACTGTATCTCGCAAAGCTTGGCAGCCGGGGCTTAAATTTGCAAATCTAATCAAGCGGGAAACAATTACCATAACCTTCATCATTTTGGACCAGGCGAGTCTTTGCAGCGAAGGAAAGGCAAGGCTGAGGACAAGGTTGCAGCTGAAGCGGAGAAGTGACCCGGCACTAGTTCACAAAGACAAGTTGGCACTGCAGAGACATGGGGTTAAGAACGTGTTTGGAATCTAGTTTGCCATTTTGCAAAGTGTGCAGCGTGCATGGCTCACACGTTTGTTGCATGGACAGGCTGCCACACTTGTCATTAATGCATATTAATGCTGATTGCTGTGCAGATCTCAAGGTCTTACAGCAGGTTCAAGAGCATGGTCGATTGCAAGAATTAGCAAGACAGGTTCAGGTATTTCACGCACTTCACCCCTGCTAGTCGCTTTCATTTACGACCCTTCTTCCGAGGTCTGATCTGTTTGCCTCATCCCTGCTACGTTTGGCAATCGGCCTGTTGGGTGTGGAGGTGGCCTTCAAGAGTGGATACCGTTCCAATACATTCTATATTACATGTACTGTACCAACATGTTCTATGAAGTTGCTGTTAAGTTTCTCACGTTTCTGTCAACTTTATCATGTTCATCCGTTTTCGACCCTTGTATCATCAGATCCGCCATGGGATACCATTGGACACGGGGCGCGGGCCATGATGGCTACAGTACCAATGACCCTGGCTTATAGGCTGGCCCTGCCTGTTGCAGGCGCACGAGAAACCAAACACCTGGTCAGAGGTTTGGCTCAGCTTTCAGGACAAGTCCACCACGGAACATTGTTGATCAATGTTGAGCAATGTTCCCCATATATTATATATATGGTCCCGTCCTCCGTCTCTCCACCCACCCCCGCGTGGCAGGGAATAATTGGTATTAATGCGATTTGGTGCCTTTTCATCACCATGGCTGGTTTTCAAAGCCATAGTCTCATATCATCGGAAGGAAAGATTTTCACAGACACATATTTATATATAAATATAAATATGTTCAGGCACGCAAATGCTTAACCGTAAATGTAATATAAAGGTAGGCATACGCATAGATACAAATATATAGATTCCGTAAGGATACATACATTTCAGAACGCAAAGGTACTAACTTGCAATTCTTGGCTCAAAATCATCAATTTCGCAACGACTTTCCTAAACCAGGGTTTGATGCAAGTTCATACAGTTCATCCAGCAAGACCAAGTCCCCCACTTTCGTAGGTAATAGGTAGGCTCCCTTAGATTGGTTCAAGCTGCTTTCCTTCACCAGGATAGAAGTTATGGAATCTTGAGCCAAAGCTTAACTGTATTCTCGCTGTTCCTTCTACACCCTGTTGCGCGCCAAACCTCCAAACTATACATTACTCCTCTTGTTGTTGCTGCTTCCTTCTCCATTTGCAAAGTGGACAGGGTGTTTCCTACTTTCTTGCCGCTGTAGAAACGGGAGGGATCACAATGCAGCCTGGCGTTACGTAGCCCGTTTGGAATCAGTCTCTCTCTCTCTCTTTGTCTCTGCACTCCCTTCATTGCTATTGCTTCTTGCTGTGATGGTAGAAGGATTCCTTCTGTCAGGGGCTCGGGACGAAGTGTTTTTCATCCGACGTCTTTCCTGTTCCCTCTCTCAATTCCTTGCATTCCCGTGATGGGCCTTTCATTGCTATCAGCACAAGTGGCAGGATAGTTTTTGGCTTACTATCAACTTTCCAATTCTCCCCTCCTTTTGTGCTCATGTTTCCTCGATTTGCTTGTCTAGTTTCCAGAATTGCCGCTTTGACTGGAGGACTGGCTCTCCAAAGAGGTTAAACCTGAACCTGCTGCACTTGTTTGCTTCTTTTTCTCTTATATCTTTCTTTCAACTTTGGATACCCATGGAATACTAGAGATTACCTTGCTCAATCCTATAATGCTATAGGCTATAGGTGGTTCCTGTGATATCTCTTGAGCCCGTACTCTTGCCTTGTCTTCCTTCAGTCCTTCAGTGGTATATCCTGTTTCTATGGCAAGGAGATAAAAGGTTGGTAAGGGTGGAGAATCTTTCTTCCCACCTCTGAATTGTTTCACTCCAGATTGCTTGTAAGAAATGCCTGGTCCAATTTCTTGAATGAAAAACCTTCTCCGCATAAAGAGCTCTCGTGTATATAATATATCATTTATGCACGCCGGAATTGAGCTTCCCCTCCCAGCCTCCTAGTCATTCACAACGTTAGGTTGGTTTCGCAATGTTTGCCACAAGCTCTTAACTTTTTTTTGACTGGCCTTGTTTCCCCGGCGCAAGGTCTTTGAATTGCTCTTTCATACGGCAGATATGTTTCTTTCCAAACAGAAGTGTGTCCACACGTCCACACTGAAGAGGGTTCTTACGGTAGGTGTCAAAGCCGGTGCTTGATCAGGGTGCTCCATCCGGCTTCCGGCTTTTTTCCTGTAAATTCTCGCGTAAAATTGCTCTAGTGACATGTCCATGTGCATTTCGATTGCGCAGGCCCGCACAAAGTCTGCGCCGTGGGCTTTGCTAGATCTTGGGGCGCGGTGCTTTCCCTGTAAATTCTCGCGTAAAACGGCTCTTTTGAGATGTCCAAGTGCATTTCGACCGCGCTGGCTCGCAGTCCGGGGCGCGACATTTTCCTTGTAACTTCTCGCATAAAAGGGCTCTTCTGAGATGTCCAAGTGCATTTCGACTGCGCAGGCTCGCACAAAACGGTTGTTGCAGTCCTGGGGCGCGGCATGATTCCCCGAGAGTTCTCGCATAAAATGGCTCTTCTGCAATGTCCAAGCGCAGGCTTGCACAAAACGATAAAATGGGATCTTGCGCAGGTCCATGAGAAGATCTTGTGGGGATCCTGCATGATCTTGCACAGGTCCTTGTGAGAAGATCTTGTGGAGATCCTGGTTGGCTTCTCTCCAAGAGGTCCTTGCGTTATCTAAAACAGCTCCGTATGCGAAGATCTTGTGGAGATCCTGCTGAAAGCATCTAAGAGGTCCTTGCATGATCTTGTACCGGTCCCTGTAAGAAGACCTTGTGGAGAGCCTAGCGACATGCAGTCGTGTATGATCTTGTACAGGACTTTGTGAGAAGATCTTGAAGTAAAATCCTCTGGGTGTCCGTGCATGACTTGTCTTGTTGAGAAGATCTTGTGGAGATCCTGTTCAAATCCTCCCTGTGAGGCGTTGCAGGAAGTTCTTGAAGATGCTTTGCATGATCCTGCGCAGGTCCTTCACAGAAGATCTTGTGGAGATCCTGGTGGGATCCTCTCTAACAGGTCCTTGCCTGAAGATCTTGCAGATGCCATGTTTTACAGATGCTTGTATGAAAGCTCTTCTGGGAGGCTCTTGGGAGGCTCTTGTCGCAAGAACTTGCAAGCTCCGCTCCAGCAGCAGCAGGTGCTTTTATGACGATCTTGTGAGCTTAGTTCTTCTGGGATGCTCAAAGGAACTTCTTGTATGAAGATCTTTTGAGCTCCTCTATATCGATCTGCGTAGAAGGTCCTGCTGCTGCAGCTGCAATGATGTCTAACCTCATCTGTTACTGTTCCATAGCTGCCATAGCTACTGTTGCTTGTACCTGCTACATTGCCTACCTACCCCCCACACTGTTTGGGTGCCTTGCCGGCGTTTTTTTTTTGTAAGGGGCGCCCTTCCGGAAAAGGAGCTGCAAGGCGTAAATGTATCTTGCCACATGATCTTTCACGTTGTACTAAAAGGCCCCAAATTATGCAACACATATTATATATATATAAATTATATATATATGTATTATTTATATATTATATTATCTATATATATATATACGCACATGCACAACTTGCTCCTTCCCTTTTGCGTCCTCCTTCATGCATGCGAGTTTGGCGGGATGGTCCTCAAAGTTAACCATCCAAAACTTGTGCCTGGTCACGCGTAGCCCCTTTGCATTTTCTTGGTGGCAATTCCTTACCCCTTCTCGGGCTTTCTGCAATCTTATGGGATCTCTACTTGTCATAGTTGAGATGTAAGTGGCTTGGAGAATCAGTGCCTGAAGTTGAAGTGAAAGCGCTGGCCTTCTGAGCCGCCTTGCGTACAAATTTTATGGCACTCCTCCCTCCACCAATCTTTTGCCGGGACTAAATCGCACAATTACATCTTTCTGGGAGGGTAGGTTCTTCGAGGGGCCAAACTTTCCTGGAAATTGCATTTTTTAGTTGCTTGGCTCCATGATGCTTTTGTGGTTACATTTCTTCCTCGCTGTGTCTCCTGGTTTTGTTATACTTCCCTTCATCTCTTTTCATGTTTTCAAATGCTTGCCATGTACAGGCGGGTTGTTCTTCTAGTCTAGTTGCTTTTTCTAAAGGCCTGAGATAGCATGCAAGCATGCATATGTGCGGAACCCTCCCCTTTACATTTCATCTCTTGTGTTTGGTTGTTGTTGCTGGTTCGAAGGTTTACCTTTTCAGGGGAGGTTGAGCACAGTTGTCTCAACTATTGCCGTGCCCTTTGCGTTCTTCTTGTAGTTGTTTGCGCTTATTCTAGGACTTCAAGGAGAAAGACGGACATTTCATTGAAAAAATGCTTCCCTCGAGCTATTTTTGATTCTCTCTTGTTGTTGGCATGGAAAAATTTGGGCTGGGGCTGGGGTGGAGGGGTCGTGTGGGATGGAGTGGCGTGATTTTTTTTTCCAGATGCATGCGTACGTAGGGACGTACGTACATATATACATACAGACAGTCATACATCAACCAACCTCTTGGTAACAGCGAGAAGAGGAAGCAGAGAAGAAGACGAAGAAGAAAAAAATAAGAAGAAAAAAACAAGAAGAGGACACGCGGGAACTGGGGAACGTAAAATAAAAGGGAAACATATTGCATGCTGCATAGATATGTTGTCTTGCACGGGCACAGAATAGTACTGTCAGGTAGTACAAGTATGCGTTACGTACAGATTCACCCATTCAAGGGTTTGGAGCGGCTTGTCTTGCATTGGCTGCCTTGCTTTTTTTTCCTTTACTGGTGCGTTCCTTACATTGCATGTGCGCCTTGCTAGTGCCAATGCGCATTTTCTTTTCTACCGCATGAAGCGAGCAAGAGCACGTTCTACGGAATATTTCTATGGACTTACACTGGCACGATATGCCCGACCCACTGTTCATTTTCACTTCTTATTGTGTATGTTCTTCTCCGTATGCCCTTCACATTTATTGCACCTTTACGGTTCATGTCTTGTAATCCTTTCCCCCTATTACTAACCCCCCCAAATACTAAAAACTAGGGTCCATCTCTAATTTTGGAAAATTTCAGATTGGCCAATTTGATTTTTAATTGATCCCCTTTAGATCCTTTAGAAAACAATTTAACAATAAAGCTACCATTTGTGGGTTTTGCCTCCTAATAATAAAAACTAGTTAACCCCGGGGTGTTTATTGTAGAGCTTCGCACACCGGCGATGCCTGTAGGGGTCGGGGGAGGGAAAGAGAGAGGGGGATTTCATCTGAACTTGCGGACATGACATGCTGCGAGCTGCATCTTCGTTGTCGTCAGCGTCATTGTCGTCGTCGTCGTTGTCGTTGTTGTCGTCGTTGTTGTTGCTTCTGGTCCTCCTTCTCGTTCTCGTTCTTGTTCTTGTTCGTGTTGTCGTTGTCGTTGTCCTTGTTGTCGTCCTTGTCGTCATTGTCGTCGTTGTCGTCGTTGTCGTTGTTGTCGTCGTCTTCGTCATCGTCGGCGTCGTCGTCGTCGTTGTTGTTGTTATTGTTGTTATAGCTGTTGCTGCTTGGTCCTGTTGTCGTTGTCGTTGTTATCTTTGTAGTTGGTACTTTTTGCAAACCCCCCAAAATCGTCAAATCGACGGTTTTTGCAAACCCCCAAAAAGCGTCAAATAAGCGGTGTTTTCGCGATTTTTCACATTCTCGGAACAAAAAAACACCGTAAATACCGATGTTTTTGGCTCCGCGCCAACGCAAAACCACGGTATTTACGAGGTTTTGAGCCTCTGCTAGCAAAAATCACGGTATTTACAGTGTTTTGTGGCCCGGGCCTAGCAAAAACACTGGTATTTACGCAGTTTCCTGCATGTTGTTAGAAGCTTTTTTTGGATGCCAAAGGCACAAAAACATTGTAAATTACACGATTTTTACGCGTGGAGAGTACCAAAAAATTATGAAAAATTGACCAGAAATCGACCAAAAAACGCCCAACAAGGATCTCCAAAACGCATCTTCAAATTTTACAATCTTTTTTCCCACCCCGAACCCCCAAAAACGTGAAAACCCCAGCAGGCTGAAGGACTTTAGGGGAGGCTAAAGCTATGCTTAGCTAACATCACGAACGGCGAGGCATCGCCGGATTTAAGGGGCTGACGCCCAACAGCGGGCCAGCAGGCCAAAAGGTGCAGGGCGGGATCAGCATCATCAGCAACATCATCATCATCATCATCATCAGCATCAGCATCATCATCAGCAGCATCATCATCATCAGCATCACAACCATCATCATCATCATCATCATCACAACCATCATCATCATCATCATCATCATCGTTATCATCATCATCATCATCATCAGCCGCAAAAACAACAACAACAACAACAACAACCACAACCACAACAACAACAACAAAACAGCAACAACCAGAACAACCAGAACAACAATAACAACAAGAACAACAAGAACAACAAGAACAACAAGAGCAACAACAACAACAAAAAAAACACCACCACAACAACAACAGCAACACCAACAACGACAACAACAACCACGACCACTACCACGACCACGACCACAACCACAACGACAACGACAACGATAGCGAGAAGGACAACGACAACAACAGCAACGACAACGACAAGGACAACGCTAATGATAACGACAACGACAACGGCAAGGACAACGATAGCGATAAGGACAACGACAACAACAGCAACGACAACGACAACAACAACAGCAACTAGTACTACGACTACTACAACTACTACGACGACGACGACTACTACTACTACGACTACTACTACGACTACTACCACTACTACGACGACTCTACTACGACTACTACGATGACTACTACAATCACAACCACAACAAGAAACACGGCAACAACAACAGCAACAGCAACAACAACCACAACAACAACAATGACGACAACAAGAACAACAACGACAAAAAACACAACAAAAACACCAACACGAACAAGAACAACAACTTTTGTGGTTGTTGCTGCTGTGGTTGTGGTTGTGGTTGTGGATGTGTTTGTGGTTGTGGTTGTGGTTGTTGTTGTTGTTGTTGTTGTCGTTGTCGTTGTCGGTGTCGTTGTCGTTGTTGTTGTTCTGGTTGTTGTTGTTCTTGTTCTTGTTGTTGTTGTTGCTGTTGTTGCTGTTGCTGTTGCTGTTGCTGCTGCTGCTGCTGCTGCTGTTGCTGTTGCTGTTGCTGTTGCTGTTGTTGTTGTTGTCGATGATGTTGTTGTTGGTGATGTTATTGTTGAAGTTGTTGATGCTGTTGATGTCGTTGATGTTGTCGATGTGGTTGATGTTGTTGTCTTTTGCATCAATTTGGAGCTAAGTTGGGCCATCTCGGGGCTATGTTTGGCCATCTCGGGGCTATGTTGAGCCATCTTGGGGTCATGTTGGGCGATCTTGGGGCCATGTTGGGCCTATGTTGGGCCATCTTGGGCCTATGTTGGGCCATCTTGGGGCTATCTTGGGCCTATGTTGGGCCATCGTGGGGCCATGTTGGGCCTAAGTTGGGCCATCGTGGGGCCAGGCTCATCTTGGGCCCATCTTGGGGCTATGTTGGAGCAAGGGACCCCCCATTTTTTTTTCCCGATTTATGTTGTTTTTGTCGAAGAGCAAAAAACACCGTAAATTACGAGGTTTTTCGGGGGCTGAGCATAGGTCGGCGGTAGGGGGCGGCAGCCGTATAGCTAAAGCTACGGCCTTCGGCCGGGGGCTTTGCCGGTCTACAGGGCCTGCTGGCCCGATTTAAGCGCTTACGCGCCCATCTTGTGGCTATGTTGGCCTAGGTTGGCTGAGCTTGGAGCTATGTTGGCCCAGCTTGGGGCTATGTTGGCCCATCCTGAGACCTATGTTGGCTCATGTTGCCCCATGTGGAGCCAAAAGATCCGAAAAATTGGAAACAGCAAATTAAAGGACCGGATAACCCCACATGTTACCAACTTCTTTAGACTTAGACTGATCATAGAAAAGCAAGAAGGGAAGAGGAAGTATAAGAGTGATGGAGCGGTGATGGTGGGTGAGTTTGTGTGTATGTATGTATGTTCATGTATAGTGAGTGAGTGAGAGTGTGAGTGAGTGATGTGAGTGTGGTGTGTGAGTGTGGTGTGTGTGAGTGAGGGATGTGAGAGTGAGTGAAGTAAGTGAAGTGAAGTGAAGTGAAGTGAAGTGAAGTGAAGCGAAGCGAAGTGAAGTGAAGTGGAGTGGAGTGGAGTGGAGTGGAGTGGAAGTGGAAGTGGAAGTGAAGTGAAGTGAAGTGAAGTGAAGTGAAGTGAAGTGAAGTGAAGTGAGTGAGTGGGTGAGTGAGTGAGTGAGTGAGTGAGTGAGTGAGTGTGTGAGTGAGTGGGTGAGTGAGTGAGTGAGAGTGAGTGAGTGTGTGTGTGTGTGTTGTATGATATGCATTGTGTGTTGTGCATTGTGTCTTGTGGGTTGTGTGTTGTTGTGTGTTGTGTGTTATGTGTTGTGGGAAAGGCGCGATGTGTCGTTGGGAAGAAAGGTTGTCGTGGATTTGCACGGCCTCCCATTAATGTCCCCACCACCGGCCAACGTGGTGTCGGCTCGACCGAAGCCGAACCGTTTGGTAAGGACGAAGGCATCGACCTCAGTGTTGAAGCAGGTGGGAACATATTTGCATATGTACTGCACGCGGCTAAGCCAGCTGCGAGAGCATCTCTGGTCAGTACCTGCAGACCGATAATGAAACAGGACTGAAGATGAACCTGTTCTTTCCCTCCATCGCAAATGCCCGGAGCTCAACTGCCCACCAGGTGTACCGTTCGCGGGCCGCTGCTTCCGTGCTGCGAACTGAATAGTAGTCACATGCAGTCGGCTGCATGTGCCTTCCCAAAGGTTGGCCCGGCGCTAATGTTTCCACCTACGAGCAAAAGTACGCAGCAACATACCAACGCTTGTGTGAATTACTAAAATCAAGATGTCGGTTCACCATCCCGCCTCCGGCAATAAAACCAAGTAGAAGGTTGTCATCGGTGGCTGGTACACGGCCATACTACCGAGAGCGTTAGCAACACCAGTTCTAAAAAGCTGCGATCATTCAAAAGTTCACATGCTGCAAGCTCGGCGTTTGCAACCTAGTCTCCTACCTCACACATGGCACTGCTGCGCTATGAGTAAAGTAAGTTTTGACAAAAGCACTGTGGTACTAAGTATTGGGGACCCGGCTTTGTCAACTGTCATCAATCGGACACCTGCCACGTATCTAAGCACAAAAAAGCCGGGCAAGAATCATTTGCCACACATTTCACCACAGCGTGCTGCGCAGTGTGAATCAAACCAACAACCGACAAAGCAGTTTCAGACACACTGTGATCTGACACGTGTCATCCATTCGCCTTGTTGGAATCCTGCTCATAAGCAATCCTGGCAGGAAATCTTCTCGATCGGAAATTGTGCCAGCGTAAAAGCTTGTAAGTCTAATGAAATCCATGTTCCGACACAATGAACAAGCCATCCTGTAATCTGAAGCTTAGAGCCCAGCCACGATGTGAATGCAGGATACAAAAAGCTTTGACAGGTAGAGAAAGAAACCCTCCACGGCACACTCAAAAGCATATCGATTTGCGCGCCTAACCCCGAAGACCGCGTGGCCCCTGGCCAAAGACAGCAAGAGGTCACTGCTCAGCCCTGGATCAGCGAAACCTACCCTCTTACTGAAAAGGACCATATATGGCTGATAAAACTAATTGAACATGATCATCACCCATAGCTGTTTTGGTTTACACCCGGGTATCCAATTCTGCCACCTCTTCTGTCGACAGCTGCACAAAGGGCTGCGTAGTTCAAAAGTTTATGATGAAAAAAATACATCTATTTTAATGTAGATCACTCATATTCTAAAACCATCATCATTATTATATATACTATTGATGATGATGATGATTGCTGATGATGATGCTGATGAAAATACTTGAATGATTCTTTTCAGAATTTGAACATCATTGTAATCATACCATATTATCTACCCAGGCACACCTCGTCGCTTGTCGTGATAAGACATGTCGCCAAGATTGGCGGGACCATAGCCTGCAAAAAGCGTCCAGCTGGCCAACCATAGCCTACACGCCGCTAAACAACATCGGAATGGTGTAGAACTGCCAGGCTCACAAGTTTGCAGTCACCAGTCAATCTGCCAGAAACCTACATCCGTTGGACACGTTGTCCTGATCTTTTGATTTCTTCTACATCGGCTTGCTATTTTCCAGCTATCTCCCATTGTTACGCACCTCGTGCACACAGAAATCGTCCAAACGAAAAAGATAGATGCCTGTAACCCCAGTGAAACATGGCATTTACTTCCTGTAACCCCTGGTTCCCAACATAATCTGTCAAACTTAGCCACAACGTCTATACACAAAAAGTTACAGGCACCATGAGAATGTCTTCATAAGTCATAAGTCTTTTCGAAGACAAGCTCCTACAAAAGAGCGAAAAAAAATGGAGGCTTGTAACGCTATCATGAAAGAATTCATATCAAACAGCTCAACATAATAATACTTTCCCGGGACCTCCAGACACAAGCAGCAAGTTGCTTCAAGCATCTGGAAATCACTGCGAGCTATTTAAATAGATTCTTTCATTTCTACAACAGTTGCATTTTCAGCATTATTTCTACAACAGTTGCATTTTCAACATTACAAGCCTCGTGAACACAGACATCGTCCAAGCAAAAAAAGCTAGATGCCTGTAACTCCAGTGAAACACGAAATGCCGAACAAGTTCTCATGACATTTTCTTACTGCTTACTCGCATGCTACTTCTCGCAGACTTCCCAACACAAGCAGCAAGCGGCTTGAAGCATCTGGAAATCTACGAAGTATGTGCTTCATCTGTGAAACTTAGCCACAACGTCTATACGCAAAAAGTCACAGGCACCATGAGAATGTCTTCATAAGTCTTGTCGAAGACAAGCTCCTACAAAAGAGCGAAAAAAATGGAGGCTTGTAACGCTACCATGAAAGAATTCATATCAAACAGCTCAACATAATAATACTTTCCTGGGACCTCCAGACACAAGCAGCAAGTTGCTTCAAGCATCTGGAAATCACTGCGAGCTATTTAAATAGATTCTTTCATTTCTACAACAGATGCATTTTCAACATTATTTCTACAACAGTTGCATTTTCAACATTACAAGCCTCGTGAACACAGATATCGTCCAAGCGAAAAAAGCTAGATGCCTGTAACTCCAGTGAAACAAGAATGCCGAACAAGTTCTCATGACATTTTCTTACTGCTTACTCGCATGCTACTTCTCGCAGACTTCCCAACACAAGCAGCAAGCGGCTTGAAGCATCTGGAAATCTACGAAGTATGTGCTTCATCTGTGAAACTTAGCCACAACGTCTATACGCAAAAAGTCACAGGCACCATGAGAATGTCTTCATAAGTCTTGTCGAAGACAAGCTCTTACAAAAGAGCGAAAACAATTGGAGGCTTGTAACGCTATCATGAAAAAGTCACATCAAACAGCTCAACATAATAATACTCTCCCGGGACCTCCAGACAAAAAACAGCAAGTTGCTTCAAGCAGTTGGAAATCACTGCGAGCTATTCATATCGATTCTTTCATTTCTACAACAGTTGCATTTCCACATTACAAGCCTCGTGAACACAGACGTCGTCCAAGCGAAAACGCTAGATGCCTGTAACTCCAATGAAACAAGAAATCCCGAACAAGTTCCCATGACATTTTCTTACTGCTTACTCCCATGCTACTTCTCGCAGACTTCCCAACACAAGCAGCAAGCAGCTTGAAGCATCTGGAAATCTACGAAGTATGTGCTTCATCTGTAAAACTTAGCCACAACGTCTATACACAAAACGTTACAGGCACCATGAGAATGTCTTCATAAGTCTTTTCGAAGACAAGGTCCTGCAAAAGAGCGAAAAAAATTAGAGGCTTGAACGCTATCATGCAAGAAGTCACATCAAACAGCTCAACATACTAATGCCACATCAGTGTCAGTCAAAATATTTTTGTACCTCTGGTGACAAGCCTCGTTCGACTATTCGAATTTCTCAACGACTCCTAGAGTTGCAATACTCCAGAAGATATCAAAGTCCGGACAAAAAGAAACGAATCCTGAGCCGCTTCTATCAAGCCCCGTGGCCAAAACGTGCGGCAACCCCTGCACGACAGATCTTAGCTCGTTCTTGAAACTGAGCCACTTTTGTTTGAATTGCGGCTGGAGGCCCGAGTTCCAAGATCTCTCTGGGCGGTGCCCGGAGTAGTAGCATGTCATCCATCGTCGTCACACGGGAGAACATGACATATAAATGCAACCACCAGTTCTCATCATCCATTTCAGGTAAACGCGCACAGTCAATGATGGTGCCTTCTCGAAGAGTCAGACCTTGCGAGCCAGTGCTCGTGAAAAAATTGGCATGCGTGATTCGAAAGCCACAGCGGCGGACATCATACTTCTGCGAACTATTCAATTGAATCACCACTTCTTCTGCCGGAAGAAACCAAAAACTTTTCGCTAATCTTTCTGCCTCTTGATCGTTCTCGATATGCGCTGTGCAACGGGCAAGTAAATCTTCATAGCCAGAGCATCCTTGATATCCATCAACAGCCACCCAGAGACCCGATGGGAGATATTCCGGAGAAAACAACTCGCCGCCTTTGCATTGACCATACCGAGCCCGATCGTTGGAATGAAATTCAAAGTCCATGATCGTGGCCAATGTGTCCTGCACCATGCCCTTATCTGCATCGAGCTTTGCCACCAGTCGAATCCGCATGCCAACATGACAAGGGAATAGTCCATGCATATGCCCCGTTTGATACGGGTTTGGCCGGTTCAAAAAACGAAAAGCAACGTCCCTTTCCAAACCTGATGCATTGTCAGCAGCTTGCAGCAATACCAACGGCTGATCCGCCTGCGCTGCATCCAACAACGCTCTACGGTACATCATCCGCACCAGAGACGCCCAGTAGATCGACATGCAGTAGCCTCGCCGAAAACAAGGCAAGTTGAATCGTTGATCTGGATTCCCGGATGTAGTGTTGCGAGCACACCGCTGTTGAAAAGCATTCCAAATTGCGTCCGGCAGACGGTGTCCTTGGCGCATGCATTGCAATAAGTCAATCAGAGGATCTCCTGGCTTGAACCGCATGGTGCCGCGCAGCTCAAAAACGTCTGGAATCTCCGCAAACACTTTCTGGGCATGCTGTACTTCTGCCGGCACATCAGCATGCTTCCAGTTGCCATGCTCATCCTGCGCCATTAGATCATCCAGCAAAGAGAGCTGCGCAGTCGGTCGCAATTGAAAGAAGTCGCCCAAGTGCAAAACAATCGGCACACGTCCGAAGGCACAGCCTGTCTTGGCATACGTGTTTGGATCCACTCCAAACACCAAGCGGCGACCAAGCATGGCGCGAAAGTCTAGCATGTTATAAAGAAGAGCAGAGACCATGCTGATTTCTTCCACAACTAAGACACGCACAGAGCTCCACAGCTTCTGCAAACCTTTCTCGTTGGAGCCAGCAGCCATGTTGCTGTTGGTTAGGCTTTGTACTCCGAGCAAGGATGCGCCGTGTAAGGTCTTGGCGCGGACAGTGTCAGTGGAAATGTTCTTGGCCTGCGCATTTTTGGCAGCAACAACCATCAAGGTAGACTGTTCTCCTTCCGAAGGCCAAATGAAGTGCACCACAGGGAATACAATGTTCTGCACGATGTGCGTCTTGCCTGAGCCCCCTTGACCGAGCAACAGCATGTGGTAAACATGCCGCTTCTCTGGGGCAGTTGTGTTTTCTTGTGCGTACACCGTGTCCAACACCTCCGCAAATCTTTGAATAAAACAGTCCTGATCTTCATTCAGTCGTTGCTTCGGCGGCAATGCAGCAACTAGATCTTTCACGAGATCGGAAGGTTTCTCGTAGACATTCTGAGCGCTGAAGCGAACACACTGGGCAGGTAACCGTGGCAAAGCTTTCTTGAGAGATCCGTGCACAATTTCCTCACTGGAAGGCTGCTCTTTGTCTTCGCCGTCTTGCACCAAACCATATCGACACGATCCCAAAATGTCCGCACGTGTGTCCTCACATGCATGCACCCCTTCTCAAACCCAACTTTTTCAAAGCAACCGTATCGAACGATCTACAACACACCCTTTTTTTAAAGAAACCAAAAAAATTGTAGTCCCAAAAAATGGTTCTGGTCTCAGACGAAGCCACGGCATTCCAACTTT
The DNA here is from genome assembly GCA_947184155.2 of Cladocopium goreaui. Taxonomy (NCBI): domain Eukaryota; class Dinophyceae; order Suessiales; family Symbiodiniaceae; genus Cladocopium; species Cladocopium goreaui. The sequence continues at coordinate 117,499 of CAMXCT020000418.1, forward strand.
GGAGCTCAGCAAAAACATCATGCAGCAAGTGACGTGTCGAATTCTGAAGTTTGCATGCGTCGGCGAAAGGATCTTCCTTCATCCAGCTTTGTGCAAGGAAATCTTTCACATATTGATTGTGTCGAGCTTGAAATTGAAACAGTAGCAGTTTCTTCTGTTCTTCCATATTCGGTCGAAAAGATATCTTCTGAAAGACTTCATCAGGCCGAAGTGTTTTTTTCTGGAGGCAGTTCATCATGCTCGGGATTGTCCCCAGCATCTTCGCCATCTTTTTCGCCCGCAGTGGTCCCTTTCACAAACTCCTCCAACAACTCAGCATCAATATCCCGACTTCTCTTGTGACGTTGTTGCCGGGCCCGAGCCAAACCTACCGGATGTTTGTATAGTCTAACACAAACGAATTAAAACAGTGTTGCTCGTCGTCAAACATCTACTACACAAAAAAAATAACACAATAAATATCAGCAAACAAAGACGAAAGCAACAGACAGAAATCAAAGATCATCAGATTTTGCAGCCCAGCCTTCCAAATGCGCAACCCGACTCTCTGCCAACATGGAAGAATATTGCTCAACAGTTGCTCGAGGCTTCTCTCGATCCGGATCTAATATCGGCTGCGGCACCTCTTCGCCCATGACCAATTCCAGTTTCCATCGAAGAGCCTCAACCATTTCTTTTGTTTCCCACAGAGAAGGATATTCAAATCGAGCTGCAAAACGATAACGAGCCGTGGCTGCTTCCTTCATCATGTCTTCTTCCCATTCCAGATAAGCTCGTGTGAAAGCAGTCGTAGCTGCAATGGAATTGTCCATGCCTGCAGAGCCCTTGGTAGGAGATGAAAAAAGAGCAAAAGCTTTCAACACCAACTCCTCCTGGCTCAGTTCTTCGCCTGCGACAGGCAGAATGCGAGTTGGACGGCATTGTATCTGCTTGTACATGGCATTCCGCTCGCTGTCCACAGTCAGAGGTGGCATAGTAAACCCTTCAAACATTGGTACACGAGGTTCTGAGCAGATCCGCTGAGCATGAGAATTGTAGAGCTTGTATGCCGGATCAAAATAAACATCAATGTACCGTGGCAGGACGCCTCTGACCGACTTCTCTGGCCGAGCAGGCAACTCGATGCGATAGACCCACGTGCCATAGGTTGCCCAACTCATTCCTGCCAGCAGTTCTGAGTCACCGCGATACAAATAATCCTCCAAACTGCTCGTAGTAACAGAAAGGTTCTGGGGCTGAGTGACGGTACAAACACCTGCAGTCACTGCGACATCCTCACCAGTTGCTTGCAAAGCTCGCAAATTCGTGGCAGCACCCTCACCGTCGCCACTGCGATCCACATTTTCGGTGACACTATGCATCTTCAAAAGCTCCTCTGCAATCGACAACCTCTGTCGCGAATTGCGCTTCTGTGCTGCCTGCGCTTCAAACTCCAAGAACGCGTCAGCTAAATTGGTGCAAGCTTGCCCACCCGGTCCAATGTAGACATACGACGTCTCGTCGGTTTCATCATCAATGCGGGCAACTTTCCGCCAGCCGGCCAAAACCACATCGTCCACACCTGTTCTATGAAAAATCACAGAATCATTGTGGGCGCTCTGTGCATCGACACAATGGAGCACACTGTCACCATACTGTTTTCGCCAAGCAGTAACACAGAAAAAAATTGCTTTCTTCACAAACAGCTTCCAAGTACGATGCGACGCAAAAGTCAAATGTTCGTACAATAGAGGAAAAATCAATTCAGCCGCGCTCTTCCAATGACAACGTCTGCTGTACTGGGTCAAAGTGGTAACTTATGCCGCGGTCATCTTCTTGTGCCGCAAACGGTGTGCCGTTGGGAAGTCCATGATATACATGTCATTCTTGCTGGATGAATCAATTGTTTGTGGCATTGATTTTTCTAACACTTTACAGGGGCACACATGTTTTTGAGACATATTCTTCTTGAGATAGAAACTCATGGGGATGGCTTCTCAATAGCTTGACTCGCACAGAAGAGAGAACAGTAGAAGAGAAGAGTAGAGTAAAAGAGACTATATACAGAAGAGTAGAGAAGAGAATCGAATTGAAGAGTAGAAGTGATTAGAGAGGCCTAGAGCAGAGAAGGGAAGAGTAGAAAAGATCCCTGCTGCCTTGCCCTGCTGCCTTGCCTTGCAAAATCCAGATCTCGTACAGATCTCGTAAAGACCTCGTAAGGATCTCGTAAAAATAAAGCAATGAAAATGACATGTAGAACTCCTGGTCTTCTAGAGGTCAAGTTGATGGTGTGCCATGCGGTTTACAACGCTTTGTGTCAGGTTTAAGACAGATAAACGGTACAAAGCGTTGCAGTCCGCATAGGAACTTCATGAAAACAATGTGCACATACATGGATCGGCAAAGTGATCGGCTGCAGAAAAGAAAACTGTTACCTGAGTACTTGGATGTACTCGGTGTGCCAATGGGGAAAACCATCATGGATGACATTCTTAGAGATTAAATATGTTGTTCCGACAATGGGAATTACATCTGAGAACTTGGGTTGATAGAAAACAATTTGTAGGTGTGCCATGCGTTCCTTGACATTTGGGGTGAGGTCAGAAAATTCACGAACTGATGTAAAATGTACCAAATCCCTTAGGAAAATAACAAACCAATCCAAAAACCTGTCCGTGAGGGCCGGTGTGCCATGGTGATTTGCACATGGCGTAAGTTCTTGGGGTCGTGGGGTACGCGGTGTGCCATGCGGTGGGGTAAGTTCATAGATTTTGGGGCAAGTTACCCCCCGGACTCGTAGGATGACGACAGGCGGGTCAACGTCTTCATCGTCTCAGAAAACATAACTCCACGACGTCCGGGAATGTGTTCACCTGCATCTTGTGCAGCTTGTTCCGCACGGCTCCTCTCCTCGCTGCGCTCCTCCCGCTCCATTTCCAAGCGCTCAATGCCTGTGCTTCGAACAGTTTCACTCCACAAACACATAACAACGCGAAACGAAAAAAAAACGAACAAAAAACACAACCGCAACCCAAACCAAATTCAATCCTGACTTGCATCATCTTGGTCCCGCCTTTGCGCAACTCCTCTAACATTCCAGCCAAGCCAGGACCAGGCTTCGTCGTGTAGCTGTTGATGTAAAACCCGCTATTGATTCCATCCGAAAAAGTGTCGCTCACACCGCGCCGAATCGCGCGAACAAAGTCGCGATCGGCAACATCATCTTCTGTTTGCGTTTTGTCCGTTTCCCCAGTTACTGCTCTCTCATGAGCTGCCAGCCAAGCTTTGCGAAAATCTTTGGCCAGCGAACGAGTCCACAACCATGATACTGGCTCAGTGGGAGATCCAACTCGTTCTTCATACTGTCCGGCAGCTCACTCATATTTGGCCATGTAACCCAATTGCTGCGTGACGCCGACGTGCGGCAAAATGTCGCCCTCCTCTGTCCACAGCTTCATGTCCCAAGACTCTTCTCATGTCTTGAAGATCCAGGTTGTGTCGGCCAGCCACAAGACCACCAAAAGAAGTCTGACATTCGAATGGACTCAGCTGAATTGGGCGTAGACGTCCAGCCATTACATATTCAACCTCCAATTCACTACCGACATGAACGCAAGGACGTAGGGCCTTGCCTTTCTGTCTGGCTCTGCAACCTTCTGTAACATGCACCACATGGTAAAAACCGTGCCGACAAATACGAAATTGGGCAGAGCTCTTGTCCGAATACTTGAAGCACGAATCACTGCAAACGTGTCTCAGCAAGGCTGGTAGAAGGTTGTGCAGATCCTGCAAGATTGGCTTTCTACAACTTCACTTTCATGAATTCTTGCCAAATTCTACAACTTGAAACATCGGCATTCAAAGCGTCTAGTAATGCAACACGTCGACATGTAATTAAAACATTTTCGCATCAAATTGGCCGGACAGATCAATTACATCGTTGCCTCTCTTCATATCAGACATCGCCATGTTTAATCTCTTTGAATAAAATCAACCACATCAAAGACATGTGCACAAGTTACGCGCAGGCCCGCCTGCGCAAATGCCGTCTGCCATGCTCGCGCTTCTTCTTCTGGAGAAGCGCCTTCCACCAGCACACTGCGCAAACGATATGCAGGCGTCTGTGCCACTGGCAAGCCATTGCTAGGCTGTGTGAAAATGTTCCTGGTTGAATTGGCCGCCTCCTCGACCTGCAGCAACGGTCGGCGCCAATCATCGTCCCGAGCAGCTTCCAAAAAAGCATCTTGCTCCTGAGTCCTCTCCAGCATCTCTCGCAACAAGTCCAAGTCACTGCCGCCATCATACTTGGACAAGTTGCGAGCAACCTTCGTGACAGCAACCGGTGTCGAAAGGCTGGCGCCATCAAAGATTCGAGGAGCTGCTTGGACAGACGCATGGGACAACGATTGGAAGCTGGCCACAACCATTTTCATAAAGTGACGTAATGGATGCTGCAATTCGGCCTTGTTATTCTTCAACATGCTGGCAAGTTGGCCTACCACCTCCAAATGGCCGCATACAAGCCAAACCACAATATGTGGATGCAAAGAGCCGCGGCCTTGAGCTTCGATTTCACCTCTGAAGGCAAGCACGGGTCCTAGCATTCCAGCGCCGGTAGAAGATGCAGCGGCGCCATCACTGCACCATTCCCGCGAGACCGTGCGGACACCACCTCTGCGACAATCCAGCGTTTCTGGTCGCACATTCAAAACATGTTGGAAAAATAATCGCATCAAGAACTCAAATTGTACCGTTTGTGCTACAGGATCTTGTGCAATCTTTCGCAGCATGTCTCTGTACTTCGGCAACGAGGGGTCCATTTCCTGATCCACGGACCCAAGATCCACCTCTTCGCCTTGTACAACCAGCAATGGATGCTGCGTGTCCGCCAGATTGGGCGTCAAAAAAATGAGCGGCGGTCCAAACGTCTCCATGTAGAGCGGCGGTCCAAACGTCTCCATGTAGGCGACTCCTTCGTGCCAGCACTGCCTGCGATGACCATCGGTGCCCAAGACCGTGGCCGAAGCGCTTTGCATCGCTTGCAGAGCATCCTTGACAGTTTTTGGCACACTGGTATTTTGCAACAATTGCTGCACAGAATCACCAGAGGAAGGATCTACCACCCGTGCCGCCGATGCCAAATCATCTGCTTTCAGAGCACTCAAAGTCTTGGCAAAGGCCATGCCACCATTTCTTAAAAAATGGGTATGAAGCATTGCGCTGATCTGTCAAGCGACAAACAGTGGACATCATGTGCAACGCAATCCAATCACCACTGAAACGGTTACTCACTACCGGAGCAACATCATCGTTGTCAACAGCATACTGCAACTCCTGCCATGTCGACACCACACCACACCGCCCCAAGACTAAAAACCCAATCATTCATCCACAACCACTCCGACATCTATTTCTTACTGTGCTATGAAAACGGTATGTTAATTGCCTGAAATAAAACGACCGGAATCCACACAGTGTCAATTTGCAAGACGCATCAATGACACCATAAACGCATATCCATGTGCATATAAATTGTCAAACGAAAGAAAAAAGAACAAAAAAACAACCAGCTTCGCCCCGCGCCCCCCGAAGCAAAAAGACACGCCGCCCATTCTCGGGTGGACAATGCTTCCTCGCGATCAAATAAATTGCCAGCATCACCATATCTCCAAAGCTTCGGTTTCGCCATCGTCCAAATCTTCCAGTCAAACAAACTCAGCGGCTTCTTCCCGCGAGCTACCAACAAATGCTTCGCAGCACGTCCAGAATCTGCATCTTCCTGAACCGGTTCTTCATTTGAAGTTTCGGACGGTAACAGCCAACGCGACTTGCCCATGACAGCATCTCTCAACTCCATCTCCAACTTCCTGCGCGCATCGGGAGCAGATAGTTTCCGACAGGTTTCCTGCACTTCATCACAGAGTTGCAAAATACGTTGACGACCAAGATGATCAACCAGCGTTGTATCTTCTCCCATCAATGTAGCAAGCTCGACTGATACCGAGCGAGCACCAGCCGATTCGAGTTCATCAATTTTCTCTAACAAGGAAACTATCTTGGTGTTTACATCAGTATTTTCTTCATTGAAATCTTTCACCTCCGATTCCAAAGCAAACACTGTTTCATCTTGTTCCACCTGCACGTGCTCAGCTGTGGCGTCCGCCGGCCCCTCTTGTCTCAAGATGCCAGGACCATCTTCACCAACAGGAACCGTTACCACACAATCCAGAACCACCGGTGGAACTGCCTCATCTGCATCTTGCAGCCATTCCGTGAGCAGCTCTCGATTGATCTCAGCCACGCCGGCAGCATACACGCCATTAGTTTTCTGAAGAGCTTCAGCTTGCTCAAGAAACAAAGCCTTCTTCAACCGTAACTCCACAATCTTACTGACGGCTGCTCGACCAGCTTCTTGGCCTTCGTGCGGCAAATCTGTGCAGAAGGTGATGGCCATAGCGTCGTTGAGCTGCCGAGGAGGCAAAGATTCCACTGCATGCCTTGCATCTCCATTGTGAAACAAGACAGATGACCCGACGTAACCACTCTGATGAAAAGCAGCATCCCACTGATTGCCATTGCTGGCACCGTTCTGGTGTGCTCCGCCAGCTCGGAGGACAACTTTGGTCGCCACAGTTCTGGCTAGGGCAAGGCACATCTCGTGGGTCATGTTCGCTTGCCAAAGAAGTGGATCAGGCCGCCCAAGCCAAAGATCGTTGGCCAGCGAAAACTTGCACAGCTTGGGTTGCTTTGGGGAAAATGCATAATAACAATCTCGACAAACAGATGCAAGAGAGTTGCCGCAAGTCATGTCACCGTCCACCCGACGCTTGTGTAGTAGCTCTTGTACTTTCTGTCCGAAGCTGTCGGATACTGACACGCTGCTGGCCAATAATTCTGCTTCTGGTATCAAAGGCCATCGTTGCTTGTAGCGCTCGACTGATAAGAACTTCCAGACAGCGTCAGGATTCAGCATAAAACATTGCTCTCCTGCGAGGAAAACTTCCCAGAGTTCTTCTTTCCAAAAGGATCGGGCACAAAAGCAACAGCCCAGGCGGCAACGAAGGGAGGCGTCCGCCGCGCCGTCCCAATCCACTCTTGCTTCACGCAGAAAAGTTGCATAGTTTCGAACATACTGACGTACCTCACTGCCAACAACCACGTGAGGATACAAAGACTCCAACACAAGCATAGCATTTCTGTACCGCTGCAAGCCGCCATGCTTTTGATCAATATGTTGAAACAATGCAGAGCGATCACCAAAATCTGCTTCGCATAACAAGCACGGCTGCTGCGGCATGGTAATGGCCATCTCCGGCCATTCTCGCAGTTGTTCTTCCACTGCGGCTCGAAAGAGTCCATGGTTGGCCTTGAAGCGATTGAATGGGTGGTCTTCCTCTGCCCACGGGTCCTGTCTGCTACCATCCATGTTTGCAGCGCCGGTACTACCAAAAGCAGTTCTTTGCCGCCTGCGGCTGTCAAGACGCTGGTCCTTTCTTCCACTACGCTGTTGCGTTCTTCCAGTACGCTGTTGCATTCTTCCAGTACGCTGTTGCGTTGTTCCAGTACGCTGTTTGTTGCGTTCTCCCAGTACGTTGTTGTTGCTGCTTTCTTCCAGTTCGTTTCCTCACATCTCTCTTGCGTCTCTTGGCCACCCTATCCGGCAAAGCGCCATCTGCAGAAAGTTTCCGTTTGCGACGCCTTTGGCGTTCCTGTCGGCGCAATCGTTCGCCCAAAGCAAAACGGCCTACATAGCCCATGTGATCCAGGCAACGATGTGATTCAGCACTTCGGCAAGGCTCATCATGTCCAGATTTTGTAGCACGCGCTGCCTCCACGACAGCCCGTGACAAATGCGAGGGCAAACATCGTAGTCGTGCAATATTGCCTGCAGGCGTCAAAGCAGGCGGTGCCAAAAGACTTCGTCTTCGATACTTTTCAAAAAAATCAAAGTTGGCCAAATCCTGGACACATCAGCAGGACCAGTGACAATGGAATCATCGCATTTCCACCACCGTCCACCGCATCGCACGAAGGCAATGAAGTGTCCATTCGCATGTTGTACAAAACCGGACACCAAATACTTCGATCCCTGCACCAGCGTTCAAATAAAAACACACTGAAGGGAACTTCAACAAAGTACATCCAAACGTGAACCAACGAGATTAAGCATCTCTAAGTACATCCAAACGTGAACCGCAACAAACGTGAACCTGAAACATTTCCACGCACACACGCCTGAAGAACGACTGGAGAAATAAGCAATTGGGACCAATTCATAGAAGCTCCGGGGAATTGATGCATTTGTAGGATCACAACCTCTGCTGTTGGCCAGCTGCCATGTCCTAAATTTTTCTGCATCACCTCCTCCACAGTGACAGCTCGTTCCGACACATCCACAGGCAAATCCACCATAACCCGGAGCTGCTCTTCTGGCTGTCCTTCACAACACACCCATTTCAGAGAGCAGTCGTTAAATTCTGCGGGGGCACTATTTATGTACTAGCAAAACACATCCACGAAACAAAGAAACATGCCAGGAAGCAGTCTTTATTTTCTCCGGGGGCGATCTTTATTTTGTAACAGCAAGCCGTTATCTTCTGATGCCAAAATCCTACATCATATCACCTTGATCCCATACCCTTGACTCCATGTCCTGTGTCTGTGCCCCTTGGCGCCACCAGGGAATGCTGGGACAACGTCTTCTCCAGCAACAGTGCCACCGCATCAGCCGCGTCAGCGCTCTCACCCGCAAAGAAGAGATCCGCCCGGGTCAAGTACATGTGATGCAGCAATTCAAAAGGAGCCACATAATCAAAATCTCTGCTGCGTAGCTTGACCAGCGTCGCTGTCATCCAGTGCCTCAGCGGACCTTTCTCACACGTCTGGTCCAAAAGATCTCTAGCCAACGGGCCACAATGGAGAAAACATTGCAAAATTGAATTGAGCCAACAGCTGTTCCCCAAATTTCTCAATCCACTGATGGGAGCAGCATTGTCGAAGCCGCCGGTACCCAGCGGACGGCTGCCAGAATCCAAGCGCCACTGCAGGCCCATGTCGTGCAACCAACGGGCATCGATTCTCGAAGCGAGGCTCTCTGCCAACTGATATTCAGACACTAGCAGCTCGCACGCACGCATGAGACCAGCATTCTCAGGCTTGCTCGCCTCGCTTCTGTATCTTTCACGCTGTCTGCGTGGCAAAGCAGGAGGGTTTAGCTGACCCAGGCAGACCTTCAAATGCTGCAATGGGAAATCGTCTGACAATCCAGTCCCGTCCTCAGCCAATTGTCGCAAAACGCGATCCACTTCCTGCTGGGACACCTGCAAGGCATCCGCCACACGACGGGCATCATCCTCAGCAGCAGATTTTTCTTTCCTCGTCGGACCGTAACGCCGGTTCTCTTTGGTCCCTACCCGGAGACGCCAACCAGCACTGCGTCGCTCCACCGTAACTTGGCGTCGCTCTACTGTGTCCATCTTCTCTTGTGAGTTATAGTCGTTGCCAGATTCTGACATCTCTCTCTCAGCGCTTCCACGGAAACGGCTGACGCTTCATCGAGACTTCTAGAATCCTCTTCCGCAGCTTGCACGCTTTGACGCAGAGGGTCAATGAACCATTGACCAGCATGCTTCTTGCGCGCACGCCAACCATTTCTGTGGCTTTGCACGGGCATGGTTTGCTACAGCAGATTCATGCAATTTTGACATGTCACATATCACTGAAATTCCTTTTGCTTGTTTCCCTATAATAACTATGAGGTATAAAATCAAATTGATAGAACTTCGATTGTTTTGAAACCTTCCAAGCACAATCGGCAAGTAGCTTCGAGTGCCGGAAAATTTCCAAAATTGAGTCAAAGCGGCGACATCTGCTACACCGGAAGTTGCACGGACATGCACACGAGAGCAACCGATTGAAGATATCGGAAGCACCGGAAGAGTGAATGAGAGTAGCAGATTGTCCGTGGCAAAGCTGCGACGATGTTCTGAGTTGAAGGGTGGAAGCTGCGTCATCTGCTACACC